>CAWUFW010016935.1:0-286193 GCA_963921515.1 Calotriton arnoldi | reverse complement strand
GGATATTTGGCCAGCACATTGATAAACATCCCCTGGTGATCCACTATGGTCTGGACATTGATTGAATATGTGTGCTTCCGGTTTCTGAAGAGGTGGGATGTTGCAGCAGGGGGCACTAATTGCACATGTGTGTAATCAATTACACCAAGGACATGTGGGAATCCAACAAGGGTGTAAAATCCTTGCTTGGTGTCCAGTTGTTGAGTTTTGGGGAACAGGAGACACTTGGGTGTGAGTTTGATGATGACATCTAAGACAGAGGGGAGGAATGCAGAAAATGCTCACTGTGAAGTTCCTGCCAATCTGCCTATTGCTATCTGAAAGGAACCAGATGCCAGAATGTGTAGCACAGCCTTAAGTTTTGCATGTGGGGTATGTTATTGGGCCTTGCAGTTGGTGGTTGGAGAATTGGCCCAATTTTATGCAACAGTTGCATGATGGACTCCCTCCTGAGTCTGTAGAATTTTATGATCTCATGCTCCCTGAGGTCAATGAGTGATATGCGCTGCCGGAACCCACGTTCCCTTCTCCTTTGCTGCCTACGTGGTGGTGTTCCCCTAGCGATTCCTAGTTGCAGGATGACAACCTCCATGGTGTAGTTGAGCTTGCCTATATGTGTTTTGGGGTTGCTCTTTTTGTACGATAGCACTGCGTCATTTCCTTTGCCTGGGTTGCTGATGTGCAGCAATTCTGGCACATTTTAGACTTTGCGATGTGATTCACAATGATGTGTGATGCATTGGCAAACCCATACATTACATTTATGACAAATTTTGCGGGAAAACGCCTACATTGCATATATTGTAGTATGAGTGGCACAGCTGGTTTCGGCACAGCTATTGCCCCATGCAAGCCTTATAAAACAATGGATTTTGACAAATGCATTGTTTTTTAAATATGATGATGGAGCAAGGTTTCAAAAATGAAACTTGCTTGTACGCAATCCTCCTCATAGTATTAATTTACTAAACTTATATTGTCAAAACTAACATTTGCATTCACAAACACAAGAGGGACAGAAGCTTGCTTATGTGTTTTACTAATGAATAACGCTTGTCTGTAATCCAAAATGTCCGCTAAAAGCGCGGGATTTCATTGCGCATGTCGCAACCTGATCACATGGTGTGACGTCTTTCTTTGCTTGGTGGGAAACTTCTGCTTCTGCGCAGTGTGCACTAAAATGGCTGCTAAAGGTTTTCACATGCTTCAGCTTGCTCTCATGTCATTATTAAATTGTCGTTTTCTTAATGCTACTAATGCAGGATAGTATTATAATTAATTGGGAATAGAGTAGGGAAAGTGGGTATACAGTGAAACTTTTTATTTGTGATTTTAATATTTTCTTCTTGCACTTTTAGTAATTCGTAAACTTGGGCCTGGGTTGGTGACTTGAAACTCGAGAGACAGATGGTTCTGCGCATGTGTCCTGTGTGCCTGCCAAGTGAAGTCAACTTGGACGTCTCCCAAGGCCATGACCCATTGGCCGAAGATGATGTACTTTATGTTTCCGGAGGACAAAATGATACTTTTCCCCTTTAAAATGTATAACATTTGTCGTGAGACGGGTGGGAAATAAAGTGAATGTATTAATTTGAAGGCACGGGAAGCTAAAAACAATAGGCTTCACAATTTAGACCAAATTTGACATGGTGCGAGAATCCACCACCTGTCCCTGTCCAATCAGAAGTAGTGGTCCCATATTTTAGTAACATTAAGGGGAGGTACATGTGCGTAGAAGGGTATAATAGAATATAGCATTAGTTAATTAGTCAGAGCATGCGTTCACGAAGAACAGGCGTCCATACTACCAGAGCGTACTTAGCTCCAGACTGCCAAGCTGATCGGTTGCTGACTGAATCCCTGTCCGGAAGAGGTCCTGAGGAGGGGGCGGCGGAGTCCATTAGACGGGAGAATCGAGGAGAAGTCGAGTATCAGAGAGGGGAACGGCGCAGGCGTCGTTGTAGAGAGGTCACCGGTCCTGTCTTGATCCTGGAAGAGGTCTTTTGCTCTTCATCCTTCCTGGGTCCTATCTTTTCCAACTCCTTGGCTAAGGGGCTTGGTTCTCGCATTTAGGTAACTATACTGCAACCTTTAGTTGCGCTGCTGTCTCTATCTTCTCCTCTTCCTTAAACACCGTCATTTATTAGCAAATCATTTCTATGCTTTTTCTTGGGTATTTCAATCAAGTACCGTGTTTTCTGTATTTTACTCTGCTAAAACTATAGATAAATATTTTAAAACTTCCTGACTCAGTGGTTATTTCAGGATTATGTATTATAGTGAATGTCACTCATTTTAAACTTCCCAATTAGCAAAGGATCCATTGGTAAGTTATTACTCTTTAATCAGAAGGTAATTGGTAGCAAGGACTTTGATAAAAGAGTACATCTGACACCCAGCGTAAGTATTAGTGTAGTGTGAATGTATGGGCCCAAGTGAGTATATGGTGTATGAATATTGTTGGCGAATGTTGCGCTGGATCAGTTTTCTGGTAAGCAGAGGACGGTTTTTGTTACTCTTTGTTAATTGGGTAATGAGAATTTTATTTGTATTTTTTATGAACTAACATCCGCTTATTTTTGAGTTTTGTTATATGTTGTCCAGAATACCCCGGGGTAGGTAAAAAGAATAGCGGGTGGCAAGTGGAAGCCATACTGCAGTGAGGTTATCTGTCAGGCAGAAATAGTACTGAGAAGTTAAGCAGGACTTCAAATACTCGTTAGGGACTCTATGCGTGTGAGTAATAGCAAAAAGGGTACGCTGATAAAAATTTGATGTTATATCACCTAGTAAGGGTAACATTGGAGAAGTAACAGGTACTTCTGGAGCTTGTGTGAAGAGTAGACGGAAGTGTTTTACTCGTAGTGTATGTATTAGTAAACGGAAAGGTTTTTACTAAAGTGTGGAAGAAACTATCTTTTTCGAAATTAGTGGAAACTGGCACGATAGCGAATGTTTTATGTGGTTACTGAAATTTAATTAAGATTTATAGAGAAATTAAGTTTGCGTAAATTTTGTAAAGGGAGGGTCAGTTGCCGGAGAGGGAGCTGACATCGCAAAACGCCGCGCTGTGATAGGTTGAAATAGCGGGTGTGCAGAGACTCTTGTAAAGGAGGGGTCAGTAGTCAGGAGTAGTACTGACGTCACAGGTGCCGCGCTGGGATTGGTTAAACCAGCGAGAACAGAAAAGAGCAGATTGTAAAGGAGGGGTTGACAGAGAAACGTCACCAAAAGGCTGCGCAAGGATTGGCTCGGAAATAAAAGATAGCAGACATTTGATTGGTCGAAATTATAGAAGCAAAATTCTTAGTGGATAAGGATTGCATGTTAAAACGCGATCCGACTTTAATAGGAACTCGTCCGGATAGGAGATTCCTAGGTTTTGCAGAATATAATTTTGTACACAGAAGATTAGATAGAATGTACGGAGAAAGGAGAAAAATGTCATTCTTACAAAAGATTAAGAATTATTTTAAAAAGGACAAACCAATCAAAACTAGAGAAGGAATTATTATTCCACCAGCTAAAATGCCAGCATCATTTATGATGATGGAGAGAGGTTATCATACTTGTGTATGGATGGAGAATTGGATAGAATATACCAAAAATGATGGAATATTAGCATTTCCTGAAAATGGCACGTTCAATGGACGAATTCTTCAGAACTTGAGATTGAGGATGAATGACTTAGAACCCAGACCTAGATTAACTCAGTACGAAGCTCTAGAAGAATGGGAAACTGAGGCATTTGAGCGGGATAGATCTAGAAGTAATAGGAGTTACCCAGGATTTTACCCCAGATATTTACGTGAGTCAAGAGAGGGTCAGATGAAACAATGGAGAAGGGCAATGATTACAGAGGGACTGTATCCATTATTTACAGAAGGAGAGAAATCAGGAGGCAAATGTACAGAAAAGACAAAACATTTAATGAGAAATGAGGATTCAGAAGACGAATTTATGGAAGAAATGTTAAGAAATCCCCCACCATATCAGGAAGGGACAAGTGGATGCACCCCAAGTGCACCACCGAAAACTCCAATGGTACCACAAGTAATGCATGAATTTACCCCGACTAGAATACTTCATGACAAAGAAAAAGAAGCTCTAGAAAAGACCAGAGCAGAATTAGTACGGAAAATAACTCAGATAAAAGTACACCCTGATTCTTTGACTATTCCTGTAACAATTGGTCCAGTAGTTCCATTATATGGTACTCAGGGAAATTGTCCTCAACCCATACTTGCACCTACTCCTGTGAGTAATCCAAAACCTGAAGCTCCAGTTATAATTGAGGATCAATTTAGTGACTGTGAATCCACAATATCACTTATGGGTTTGCCTATTCGAGGTTCTGTAAATAGTACTCCAAGAAAAGATGTTCCTGGAGGTTCAAAAGATGTAAGTTTAGTAACTTCATCAGGAGCAAAAAGTGCTACCATAGTAACACCTGAAGATCTAGAAAGATGGGTACAAGGGTCAGTTAAACAGTGCACACCTCCGAAAATAATGGACATTCATAAATTAAAAGTTGAATTAGAAGAAATAATAGCAGGAAATGTAGGATTAGAACGCTTAAATACCTATGATTATGATGAAGAATTATTGTTCCTGTGCAGGAGTATCACTAGAAATGTGAGGTTATTTCATGAAAAATTGTCCAATTTAGCATTACAGATGGGAATCGAAATAGGGAGATCAAAAGTACTACAGAAACCCTATAGAGCAGAATTTTCAGATAAAGATTTAGAAAATATGAATGCCTCTGGAAGAAGATTACAAATAAGAGAATTAATGTTAGTTTTACAAAAATGGGGAGACCTAGATAAATGGAGAACTAGGTGGGCCAAGAAAAAGGAAGAGGCACGAACAAGTAGAACAGCATCTGAATATGTGATGAAGGAAGCAGGAAAAGCAGATCAAATGTATCCAATGCGCGAAGTTGCGGGAGGAGGATATGTGCATGTCCCATGGAGCAGACAGGATATTTTATCATTTACGAATGATTTTCCAAAACTGAGGGAAAAGCCAATTGAATGGTACAAGCAGGTTGAAAGGTTTGTGAAGGTGTCAAAGGTATTGTTGAAGGATTTGGATGGTCTGTTTGACATAGTGGTACCTGCCGATTTATGGACAGATTGTAAGATCACAGTGGATTGGCCAAGTGATGAGTATCCCAGAGATCCGAAAACAGGTGCCCCGTCAAATGACGTGATGAAAAAGTATCAGCAGGTGATAACATACCTGAAAGGGAAAATACCCCCGAAAGAAACGGATTGGGTGAAAATAGATCGAACTACCCAAGAAGCTAGTGAAACAGTACATTCTTACTATGAGTGCCTATTGCAGGTGTTTAAACAGTATAGTGGATTTGAGGACATTGGAGACAAAAACATGAGTCAGTTTGTGTATCGGTTTGTTTACGGTCTGAAGCCAGAGATTTGCCAGATGATTAAACAACACATGCTGTGTTGGAAGGGAAAGCCCATAGATGAAATTCTGAAATATGCGAAATATTGTGGAGACGATATTGAGGATAGACACAGGAAATTACAAGAAAAGGTGATGTGGGCACAGGTGAAAATGGCAGAGAAGCAGGGAATTAATTTGGAAAATCAGAGTGAAAATCCAGGAAAAGATTCTGGAACGAATGGTGATACTGGAAATGGTGGAAAATTTAGAGGACGAATGAGTAGAGAAGAAGCTAAAAAGAAATTTCCTTGTCATGGATGTGGAAAATTGGGGCATTGGAAGGACGAATGTAAAAAGATTCGGAATAATAATGGCCCAAATCAAAATTTAAATCCACAGACGCAGAATGACACACAGCAGGGTGTAAATCCCCAGAGTCAATTACCACCTCCACCTGTTCAGGGTAATGTAAGCAGAGCAAAGCACGGTACAGACATTGGATACCAAGGAGGGAGTGCTAAGAATGATTATATGACATCACAATTTCTTTTGCAGGACAATTACTGTGAATTCAACTCATGACGGTGCCTAGGAGAGGGGAAGAAGGAGTGCGTACTTGGCGCATCCTTACAGGTAGATCAGTCTGGTCCATATGTTGAAGGAAATGTGAAAGGTAATGATATTACTTTCCTTTTGGACACTGGTGCTACCAGGTCTACGGTGAGATCAGCAGACATCCCAGACCTTCCTCTCTCTGGTGAAGATATCCAAGTTGTAGGGGTAGCTAATCAAAGAATTAGAACGCCTCTTACAGAACCAATGGAAGTCAGAATAGGAAACTTCAGAGAAATGCACCAATTTGTAGTGTGCGATTCTAGCCCAGTAAACTTATTAGGTAAGGATTTATTATGCAAAATGAACTGTACAATTTTCTGCACGCCGGATGGTGTGGCAGTTCAGACACCAGATGAGGACCATGTATATAAAATTATGGTTGCAAAACAAGGTACAGAAATAGACGAAATGTTTTCGTTAATAACAAGAGATGAGTTGCCAGAAGAATTAAAAGGTACAGTAAACCCAATAGTATGGGATTTCACCGGAAAAGAAGTAGGACTTATGGCAAAAATTGATCCAGTTCAAATTACGGTAAAAGAAGGTGCAATTTTCCCAAATACCAGACAGTACAAAATGAGTGCAGAAGTAAAAGCAGGAGTCATTGAAGAAATAAATCGAATGGTAGAACAAAACATCCTAAAAGAAGTAATGGGTAGCCCATGTAATTCACCTATAATGGGGCTAAAGAAACCTAGTGGAAAATATAGGATTGTTCAGGACCTGAGGAAAATAAATAAAATTGTAGAACCATGTTGTCCCATAGTACCAAATCCTGCAGTAATTCTATACCAGATCCCTTGGAATGCAGGATGGTTCACAGTAATTGATTTGTGTCAAGCATTTTTTCCAATACCATTGCATCCAGACAGCCAGTATCTTTTCTCATTTAAATTTGAGAACAAAGTCTATGTGTGGAATCGTGTTCCTCAGGGGTACACAGAAAGTCCTTCCATCTTCAACCAGATACTGAAAAAGTGCCTGGAAAAATTAGTGATGCCAGGAAGCTCAGTATTAGTCCAATATATAGACGACTTATTGGTGGCGTCAACCACCAGAGAAGACTGTGTTGTTGATTCCATAGCATTATTAAATTTATTGGCTGAGGAAGGGCATAAAGTCTCACCTGAAAAGTTACAGTTTTGCAGGACAGCTGTTAAATACCTGGGACATCAAATTGAGAGGGGAAAAAGAAGAATAACCTCTGAAAGAGTAGAATTAATAAAGAGAATGCAAATGCCTGTAACCCAAAGACAAGTGCGAATGTTCCTAGGACTAGTAGGCTACTGTCGACAATGGATACCAAATTTTTCCATGTTAGCTAAACCTTTAATTAACATGACGAAAAAGAAAGCAAAGGACCCTGTTGAGTGGGAGGATGAAAGTGTAGAAGCTTTTGTAAAATTGAGAAACGCACTTTGTTCAGCACCTGCCTTAGGCATGCCTGATTATAAAAGAGAATTCGCATTATTCTGTCAAGAGAGAGAAAATTGTGCACTTTCTGTCCTAACTCAGAGACATGGACTAGACAGACGTCCTATAGCGTACTTTTCTGCTATATTGGACCCAGTAGCAGCTGCGTTGCCGGGATGCTTAAAAGCAGTGGCAGCAACTTGTTTGAGCATTGAACAAAGCGAGTCAATTGTGATGGGACATCCTGTAAAAGTATATGTTCCACATGCAGTTGTGATTCTATTGACAAGAACCAGAACTCAGCATCTTACTCCTAGTCGGCTGACTAAATATGAGAGGATAATAATGGGTGCTGAAAATGTGACCATGGTAATGTGTACAATAATAAATCCAGCAACTTTATTGCCGGACCCATATCATGAAACAAATAAAGATGACGAAGAAGATGAACATGATTGTGTACAAATTACAGAATTATGTACAAAACCACGCCCAGACATAGAGGAACAGCCTCTTAAAAAGCCAGACAGGGAGCTATTTGTCGATGGTTCATGTCAAAGACATGAAGATGGTAAACTAACTGCTGCCTATGCGGTATGTGAATTAACTGGAATAGTCGAAGCATCCTATTTACCAGGAGTAAAATCTGCACAAGTAGCTGAATTGATTGCTTTAATAAAAGCTTGCAAAATTGGGAGGAATCAGAGAGTAACTATATTTACTGATAGTCAATATGGTTACGGGGTTGTGCATGATTTTGGCCAACTGTGGATGCAGAGGGATTTCATGACTTCTTCAGGATCCCCCATTAAAAATGGACAATTTGTAAGGGAATTGCTAGAAGCAATACAATCACCAAAAGAATTGGCTGTGGTGAAATGTGCCGCACACCAGTCAGGAGATGACTGGGTGGTAGTCGGCAACAGATATGCAGACCTGGTGGCTCAACATTGTGCCAAAACCAGAACGTCAGTAAATAAGAGGGTGGAAAGAATGGGAATCAGCTGCCAACTTATGCTGTATATGCCACCAGAAACTTGGAATGAAGTAAAGAAATTGCAAGATGAGGTTGAGGAAAGTGAGAAGAATTTGTGGATTAAAGTAGGTTGTTCCCAAAGAGGAGATGATGAAGTGTGGATCAGTGCAGATGGCAGACCAGTCATGCCAGATTGTTTACTCTCACAAATGGCTAGAATGCATCATGGAGACACACACATAGGGAGAGATGCAATGATTAGACTGTTCAGACAAAATTGGTACAATCCCAAATTCAGGGATGTTGCAGAAAGTCTTTGCCAGAGATGTCTAACTTGCCAAATGCATAATCCAGGCAGGAAAACGATAATTGGGTTTGGAAAGATTGGAAAGGCAGAGGGCCCATTTATAAGACTCCAGTTCGACTTCATACAGTTACCACCATGCAGAAGACTAAAATATGTTCTAGTCATAGTGTGTCTGTTTTCAAAATGGGTGGAGGCTTACCCTACTAGGAGAAAGGACAGTATTACAGTCGCAAAACTGTTGTTACGTGAGCTCATACCTAGGTTTGGTTTCCCAGTATCTTTGGAATCAGATAGAGGAAAACACTTTAACAGTGAAGTAATCAAACTAATCTGTGAAGCATTTCAAATCAAACAGAAATTGCACTGTGCATATCGCCCAGAGGCTTCTGGAGTGGTGGAACAATTGAATGGCACTATAAAGTCAAGATTGGGAAAAATGTGTGCATCAACATCATTAGAGTGGCCAGACGCATTGCCACTTGTCTTGATGGGAATCAGAAGCATACCTGACAGAACGACAGGATTGAGCCCCCATGAAATAATGATGGGAAGAGCAATGAGACAAACACATGTTCCCACAAACAAATTAATAAATATATCTGATGATATGGTTCTGGATTATTGCAAAGGATTGGCTGACCTAGTGCGTTCTGTCTCTCATCAGGTTGGAGAAGACGCAGTTTCCAGGCAGCCTGAACTAGAACATGATCTGAATCCTGGCGATTGGGTGGTAGTGAAGAATCACACCAGAGAAACGTGTCTATCACCCAGGTGGAGCAGACCTTGTCAAGTTATATTGACCACCAATACAGCAGTGAAGTGTGCAAGATTTCCTAATTGGATTCACGTAAGCCACACAAAGAGAGTACCAGACCCTGAAGAGGAGAATTCACAGACAACACCAATCACTGAAGAAGCTGAAGGTTGCCCAGCTGAGAAATCTCAGGCTAGAGGTTCGAGAGAAGCTGACGGAGAACAACCAAGCACAAGTCAGGATTGGATACCAGTGGTAGAAGTTCCTGAAGTATATTACAGAACGAGAAATCAAACTAAATTGGAAGAAATTAAAGAAGATCAGATAGGTGAAGAAGAAGCTGTTCAGGATCAAGAAGAAAAGATAGTAAAAGATCCTGAACAAAATAAGATAGGGAAAGAAAATTGGACACAAAACAGTGAAGATTTAATAGACTTTACACAGGGAAAGACAGGTTTAGAAGAATCAGGTCAAGCTGCAGAAGTTCACAGTGCAATAAGCCCTGATCAGAAGCAGTTAGATCAAGAAGAATTCACTAAAGAAAAAGGGGTCGATACAAATGAACATCAAGAAATAAAAAAGGAACAAGGTCAAAATTTTGAAAGTCATTGGGGAGCTACTGAAGAAAAACCAATCAGACCTGAAAAAGAACAAACAAAAGAAGCAGTAATCAAAGAAAACAAAACAGAATTGAGCAGTGAAAATAACGAGATCTCTGAAGACGTAAACAAAGAAACAGTGCCAACCAAGAAGACAAGAAAAGGAGATCATTGGCCTAGTGTCATTAAAAGAGTAAAGTACCACATAACAACCAGAAGTGAAGATCCAGAACAAGTACCTGAAGTGACAAGTCAAACGGAACAAGAGAAAAGGTCAGGAAAAAGAAAAAGTAAAAGACTAAGACTTGTGAATAACAAATTCAAGGGTCCTGACTGGACTTATATCATTCTTGAAGACTTTGAAAGCTCAGAGTCAAGTGACAGTGGTGGCGAAGGAACAAGTGCAGAACTAACATACGAAGAAGAAACAAGACCACCCTGACTAAACAAAAGAATCCTCTAAAGAAAAGAAGAAGAGATAAGAAGAGCAATCTACCTTGTCGAAAAATGCCTGATGATAGAGTTACTGGGAGACCAAAACGAAATTGTTGTAGGAGATGCTGTGCAATCTGCATATGTAGTCTAGTATTGGTGCTTATAGTATGGTTAGTCCTGATTGTAGCAGTTCCTTACCTTATGATAATAGATAAGAAGATAAATAATGAAACTAAAGGGAGGACAGCAAACATAAAGGGCAATAGAGTAGAATTAATGGCAGAAGATGAGGCAGAAATTCATCATGAAATAGCTGACAACGACACTAGTTTAAATGTTTTCACAAAGTTATTGTTTCAATATGTAGACACAATGGAAGTTAGTAATTGTTATGTCTGTATGAAGTTACCTGAATCAGCAGCCGAAGGACTAACATACCATCACTTACCTCTGACATATGGCATCTCATGTAGTGTATTAACAAGTTTATTTTATAGAACAGGTAGGCTACAGTATTATTATTCAAACTTAGATGTGATATTTTCTGAGGTTCCGATTCGCAAGAGTATGAACCCAGTGCTTAGTAGTCAAGACGCACAGTTTATGGGAGAGTTTTTCTTAACAATGAAATCGATAGACATAACACATGCACATAGACACAATATAACATGTTCTTTACTAGAAGAAGAAAAGATATTTTTGAATTTAGTAGAAGATAGAAGACATGATTTTCAAAGGAAGGCTTCAGAGCATAAGGCTCAGTTGCCACCTTGGGCGGAGAAAGAAGGGAGTTATACACCTGATAAAGCTCAAGCTGCAATGGCTCTGGATTTCGTAAAGAAAGGGAAAATTTGTCTACATAGGTTAAAGACTGATTATAACAATGTTTTCATCGGTACCAGTGAATGTGAACACAATTTTTTAATTCTTGGAGGTCGGGGACTCAAAGGAGGAACAGATTCAGTTTTTCCTGGAATTTATTATGTATGCGGGAATAAGGCTTACTTTAGGCTTCCTGCACGGTGGTATGGAAGTTGTTATTTTGGAATAGTTTTTCCAAAGATATACCACGTAAAAAGAAACACTGGAAGCAATGAAAACAATAAAGAATTAATACGTAGTAAAAAAGCTAGTTTTTCAGAAATTGTAGGTGATATATTTGGTGCATTGATACCTTCAGTGGGAATAATTCTGAACTCAAGGAAAATATGTAAATTGTCTACAGTGGTTGATCGTTTATCAACGGATACTGCTGGAGGTTTTCTAATGATTAATACGGAGATGGTTGCGATTAGATCTATGGTGATGCAAAATCGACTTGCTCTTGACATTCGATTGGCAAAAGAGGGAGGAGTCTGTAAATTATTGAAGACGAAACATTGTTGCACTTATATTCCTGATTAGAGTGCAGAAATTGGAACGTATATTCAGAACATAACTAAACTTGAGAAAGAACTTAAACCACTGGAAGTTGATAGTGTATGGGAAAGATTGACAAATAGTATTTCGTCAATTGGAACCTGGTTTGCTAATGTAGGGAAAGGACTTATAGGTCAAATATTAGTATCCCTAGCAGGGATAGCAATAATATTATTGGCAATAACAATATGGTGCAAATGCTGTAGAAAGAATGGAACATATAAAGTGACAGGAAAAGGAAAGAAGAGAAAACTATATGAAATAGAACTTGAAGAATGGAGAAGTGATTTATACAAAAAGTTGAAAGGAGATGTGAAAAACAGAAAATGTAAAAATGAGAATGAAACGAATTGCTAGAAGTTGGCATCTGATTGAGGGTAGTATTTTTGATGGCTCAGAAACGCCATCAGAGAGGGGATTGATGGAGCAAGGTTTCAAAAATGAAACTTGCTTGTACGCAATCCTCCTCATAGTATTAATTTACTAAACTTGTATTGTCAAAACTAACATTTGCATTCACAAACACAAGAGGGACAGAAGCTTGCTTATGTGTTTTACTAATGAATAACGCTTGTCTGTAATCCAAAATGTCCGCTAAAAGCGCGGGAATTTCATTGCGCATGTCGCAACCTGATCACATGGTGTGACGTCTTTCTTTGCTTGGTGGGAAACTTCTGCTTCTGCGCAGTGTGCACTAAAATGGCCGCTAAATGTTTTCACATGCTTCAGCTTGCTCTCATGTCATTATTAAATTGTCGTTTTCTTAATGCTACTAATGCAGGATAGTATTATAATTAATTGGGAATAGAGTAGGGAAAGTGGGTATACAGTGAAACTTTTTATTTGTGATTTTAATATTTTCTTCTTGCACTTTTAGTAATTCGTAAACTTGGGCCTGGGTTGGTGACTTGAAACTCGAGAGACAGATGGTTCTGCGCATGTGTCCTGTGTGCCTGCCAAGTTAAGTCAACTTGGACGTCTCCCAAGGCCATGACCCATTGGCCGAAGATGATGTACTTTATGTTTCCGGAGGACAAAATGATACTTTTCCCCTGTAAAATGTATAACATTTGTCGTGAGACGGGTGGGAAATAAAGTGAATGTATTAATTTGAAGGGGCGGGAAGCTAAAAACAATGGGCTTCACAATTTAGACCAAATTTGACATGGTGCGAGAATCCACCCCCTGTCCCTGTCCAATCAGAAGTAGTGGTCCCATATTTTAGTAACATTAAGGGGAGGTACATGTGCGTAGAAGGGTATAATAGAATATAGCATTAGTTAATTAGTCAGAGCATGCCTTCACGAAGAACAGGCGTCCATACTACCAGAGCGTTCTTAGCTCCAGACTGCCAAGCTGATCGGTTGCTGACTGAATCCCTGTCCGTAAGAGGTCCTGAGGAGGGGGCGGCGGAGTCCATTAGACGGAAGAATCGAGGAGAAGTCGAGTATCAGAGAGGGGAACGGCGCAGGCGTCGTTGTAGAGAGGTCACCGGTCCTGTCTTGATCCTGGAAGAGGTCTTTTGCTCTTCATCCTTCCTGGGTCCTATCTTTTCCAACTCCTTGGCTAAGGGGCTTGGTTCTCGCATTTAGGTAACTATACTGCAACCTTTAGTTGAGCTGCTGTCTCTATCTTCTCCTCTTCCTTAAACACCGTCATTTATTAGCAAATCATTTCTATGCTTTTTCTTGGGTATTTCAATCAAGTACCGTGTTTTCTGTATTTTACTCTGCTAAAACTTTAGATAAATATTTTAAAACTTCCTGACTCAGTGGTTATTTCAGGATTATGTATTATAGTGAATGTCACTCATTTTAAACTTCCCAATTAGCAAAGGATCCATTGGTAAGTTATTACTCTTCAATCAGAAGGTAATTGGTAGCAGGGACTTTGATAAAAGAGTACATCTGACACCCAGCGTAAGTATTAGTGTAGTGTGAATGTATGGGCCCAAGTGAGTATATGGTGTATGAATGTTGTTGGCTAATGTTGCGCTGTATCAATGACTTACTGCTAGCAGGACCGCTGCATCACAATTTTTGGTGCAGCGCTGGTGCAAGCCTCTCATAAATATGCCCCTTAGTTCATTTTTGTGAACACCCATTGGACATGGGTGATATTTATATGGCACCGGTGTGATTGGCATAATTCTGGGAATTTTGCATTATGCTTGCTCATGATATTTTGCCGTGTCACATAATTACGCGTCGTTTGTGACAGAATTTTACCAGGAGCAAATTACCAGAATCTGAGTAGCAATTGCTCTCACCACTTTTTTCACGCTGTTTTGTTAGCATGAAATATGTTCTTGTGTCAAAACTTGACTCAAGAACACATGTCGCACTAAAATATAGTACCAGATGATGTATTTGCATTGCGTGTATTTTCACCTAATTTTTCCAAAACTTTGTGTAATTGCATGAAAAACATTTGCGCAAAATTAGCACACCCCTGATTTGCCCATGCACTTACAGGAAACACCTTAGAATAAAATGTTCAATGTTTTTGACCTCCATTGTTTCTAAGTGTTTTTCTGTTGCATGCTCATATTAACTATGCAGTATTTCCTAGTCCACTGAATTATGCAGCAATGAAAGACATGCAGCAGGTTTCAGTAAATCATGTGGTGGAGCAAATGCAAATTTTGTGGCAATGAAAGGAAAAATATGTAGTATATTTTACAATGAATGGCAAATTACATTGCACAGTTGGCATTATCTCTCAGTTTTGACATTTCAACACACATTGGGGTACTGACCGCATTATTTGGATGCGTCCGCTCATAGCGTGGTCAGAAACATCCCTTTTTCAATGCAAGCTTGTGCGGCTAGCAAAAAAGGTCCGCAGCACAAGCTTACATTGAAAAATGGATGTTTTAAACATCCCTTCACCATGTGGCATGCACCTCACGGTGCTGCCACATTTTGCAGGGATTGTAGGGTGCCCCCAGGCCACAATGAGGAGGGCCATGAGGGAAGGGGCCCTGCTAGGGGCCCCAATGTCTCTTTCTGACAGCCTTTCCATGTCGGAAACCGCCATCATAATCCCAATGGCAAGGCAGCAGTCATTAAGGGATTATGAGGTGTTTCTGAAAGCATGGGACGGTCCCTCTGATTGCTGCCTCCGACTGCACGCATTGTAATGCGTCGGTCGGACCGCAGAAGCAGATGGTGATCAGACCACAACCGACGAGCCATTGGTTGCGGTCCGACAGCCATCAAAACTGGGCCCATTGAGTCGAATGTGCAATATGCTTCTACAGTCGCAAACCCTGCTATTTGCAAAGTTACAGTATGCACAACTGCAAAACAGCTTTTCTCTAATGTACAAAAAGCTAATAAAAGGCCCTTTGTGATCCTTTAACCATCGCAAATAGAATTTGGTGTCCCACTTCTATTTGTAATCTGGAAAGTAATGTCTCAAAGATTTGTGACTCTACCTGCTGTCGCTAAGCTTTGATGAGCTACCCACCCCCAAGTTGGGGCTATAACTTAATCGCAAAAGTGAAGGTATCCCCTCGGGCCCCGTTTCGCTTTCTGAATCATGTCACTGGCCTCACGGTGGAATAGACAATGGTTCAGACCGATGGCTTTCCAAATGGGAAACATTATCTTTAAAAAGCACAACCGGCCCTTTTAATGGACTGCTTAAAAAAATCATTCCCATTTTGTTAAGCAAAAGCAGAGATGTAGATCTTCTGCTCCTCGGAGACCTCCATTCCTGCATTGGCAGCTATTCAAATAGGTCGCAAATTGTGCCCTGCTTAATTAATATTCTTTAGGCAGGTCATTTTGAGACTGCCTGCAAATAAACAATTGATGATGCTACATATGAGTACTTAGGTCACATTCAAATTACACATCCATGGTTTGCAAATGGTATCCAAATGCTATAATTAGAAAAGGTTTCTTAAGGAACAAACTAGTGACACTCTGAACACACTATCCTCATTTCCTTCCTCATCCCAGTACTTACGATTTGAGTGAGTGTGCCTATTCACTACTTCTTCCTGCTTCCCATGCTGTTTTCTCTTTCCATACCCTGGCAGACTTTACTCATAATTGCTTATGTGTGACATTTTCATGGTTTCAGTGTACTTATGAGTGACATTCAACACCCAAATGCTTGACTCTTAAAGTGTCACTCTCTGGGGAGCAAAATCAAGCAATGAAGTCCATGGAAATAGATAAATATCTGAAATACACCCATTTGATCAACAATAAATTCTAAGATGATCTTGAAACTGTTTCAAAGCACCTGAAATGGAAAGGCACTAACCTAGTGCCCTGTGGCAAAAGCAGTAACCCACACACACAAGCAGGGCAGCATGTGCTGAGAAGCACACAACCTGAGATGTCCACTGGCATTCTAAAGGGCAGGACCTGGCAGCAGCAATTCTTCCTGGGGGCCTAGCCTGGCAGAAATGTATTAAAAACATTATGCCTGCACCGACTGTACCCTTATGTCTAGCTGGAAGGCAGCAGGTTAGTTGGAGCCAAAGAGGTCAGGGCCAAACTTGTTTTCATCCGGTGGGAGCACCGCATTCATCAGACTGCATGTTCCTTGAGTCAGGAGACTTAAAAACATCCTGATACTTCCAGGCAATGCATGAGCAACCTCCTCCATAGTCGCTCTGAGAGGAACTCACCTGAGATCGTAGGGCACCAATCACAGTCTTCATGTATTGTGGTGGCGGTGCTCTGCATGGGAAAAAAGCTGCCATTCACCCTCCATGATCTCAGCCTCAGGCCACTCACCACCTGCCTTGCAGTTGCCAGAAAATAAGAGAAGCAGCTCTGCCACAAGTTTAAATAATAATAATAATTATATTATGAGATTCCAGCGCAAGCGTCACCACTATCATTACGACACTATAAATTCCAACAATCATGCAGCTGTGTGTTCTCCAGTGGGACAGCACACAAGACAGTGCAGTCAGTCAGTCACAGCGCCGTAGTAGAGAGCGCTCTGGTAGGTCACGGGTGATGGTCCTAGGTCGTTTTAGATGCGTGAATTAATTCATTTTGGTGTGGTGATGTGGATATCAGAACTAAAATATGTTAGTCTAACCACTGATGCTTGGTACTTGGCAGGACTGTTTGTGGCACCTCTCACTGATTGCCTCAAGTCGCAAATACTTGTTCATCACAATCAGGTTATCACTGGCTGCTGAGTCACCTGTTAAATTTGGTTCCCCTGTTGCTTACATGTCCTCCACTTTGACACGGGGAACAGCAGCTTTTTAGATATTGCTTGCCTTTTGCGTGCTGGCTCTGTGGTGGTTCAAGAGAGCAACTATTAAAGATTTAAATCTGCCATTTAACAAAAAAAAGAAACTGTGTTTTTATGGTTAGAGTAGAATGTGGAGAAACTGAATGCATTGATGAAGCACACGCTGAAAAAGGTGTGTTTCAGAGCTATACAACAGAGCTCTTTGGTAAAGGTGCAAAGTCTGTGTTGCAGCACATTTAGACAGTAAGCTTACCTTTGTTTCAGGCGGGATGTCTGCTCCCTTCTGTGTTACACAGAGTCCCTGTGCACTGGTTTTTGAAGGATTTTGGGCTACCTTTTTGTTTGACTGTAATTTACTCATAATAGGAATTTTATACTCTCTAAAAAGCACTTTGTTGAGACTTAGGTTAAAGCAGTCTACAAGGGTTTTTTCCTTTTTCTATACAAGGAGTTGTATTTTACATGCAGTTCTGTGGACAGCTTGGTTAGGAATCCTGCACTCTAAAGGGAGGGAGTTTCCTAGTGAGTCTGTGTCTTTACACTGACTGGTCGAGGTCAGTATGGGGGAGCATCAGAGAACGTCCCATCACACCTCTCCCTATATGTAGAGATTTCATCATGGCATAGAAGTAGATCCCTACCCTTTTCTGAGAGAGATTTGCAGGACATGGTCAACATTGTCAGATGTATTTAATTACCCCTGTAGAAGAACGCCACCTCCTCAGGACTCCCCTCCTTCATCCAACAGATCCTGTTATTCAGTTCCTTCTCCGACTTCAGTTTCATCTTGGGTTTTGCCAGAATATGATGATGAGGAGTCAGGATTTGTTGTAGATTCCTCTGCTCTTTGAGTGGAAATGTATAGTTTGAAGGAGGATTTAAAGCCTGTCATATCTCATCTTTCCACTTATCTTCAGCTCATGTTGGAGAATCAGCCTAGCACCAGTGGAGAATTGTTTTGTCAGTTTTACAAGCCACCTCTTACCAAGGTGCTCCTAATACTGTCTATTCAGAGCCTTCTCAAGAGGGAATGGGAGGACCCAGATAAGTTTCAGTCCCCAGAATTATGGGGAGACTCTATGCTCTGGCCAAGGTCTTCCTGAATCACTGATGCTGGATCCCCTATTAGCTAACTTAATGGGTAAACCTTCCCGTCTTACTGAGCACACTGTGTTGTTTGGATCTATTGGACAATAAGGTGAAGTGTCCCCTAAAGTGATCTCACTCTGCTCTTAGTTTGGCTTTGAGTTTAGACATTTGTGGGATTTATGCCTCACAGTCTCTGGTGAAGAATCTCCGAGCTCTTTCTGCAGCCATTCAGGAAGGCGGGGATTTCTCCCATTGCTAACTCATATGAAGATTCAAGCTCTTTTTTTGTCAGATGTAATGTTTGACAACCTGAATACCACTGCTATGGCCTATGCAGGAGCAGATGAATGTATGTGCCATCTTCATCTACGAAATTGGAAAGTGGAGGCAGCTCAGAATAATTGCAATGTTAGAATGCTTCTTGCCGGCACCATCTGTTTGGTGCAGAACTGGAAGAGGTGTTAGGAAAATCCAGAAGCACTCCCAGCCTTTTCTTCAGAAGCAGAGATCCTAGAAAGGTGGAAAGAAGAGGTATAACTACAAGAGCAACAGGAATTTGTTTACCCACAACAAATCCTGTTTCCAACTGAAGGGATATCAATGTGGTTCTTTCTCAAAACTGGCAGGGAGGATCAATTCCAAACAAGGTTCCTGACTCTGCTGGGAGTCCTGCTGGTCCAGGAGGAAGACGTCTACTTCTGTTTCAGCAGATCTGGTTGGACTTAATTTTGGATACATGGGTGAAGAAGGTTGCTTCTCAAGGTCACCTGATAGAAATTTTTGTAGATTTTCTAGAACCTCATTTTGTTGATACTCTATGGCTTCAAAGGACAGTACCTCCCTCTTGAGATAGGAGGAGGCAATTCTCCATGTTCCCCATATGGAAAGAGGTCAAGGGTGTTTTTCAAAGGTTTTCATGGGTTAAAAAGTGTCAGGGCATATAAGGATGGTAAAAAAAACCTGAGGTTCCTGTATCTCTTTATCTCCACAACCCTCTTCAAGATGATCACTCTTCAAAGTGTTATTCCTTCGATCTCGAAGGGGGATTTTGTAACAAAAATAGATCTTCCCACCGCTTACCTGCATATCCTGATTGACTTTTATCATGAGAGGTTTCTCAGGTTTGCAGTGAGTGGTTTACACTGGCAGTTCCTGCTATCCCCCTCTGGCCTGAAAACCTCCCCTAAGGTATTTATAAAGGTCCTAGATCCAGTCATGGGTCACTTACATGTTCAGGTGATATTAGTCCACCGCTATATAGACGCCCTTCCTAGCTAGTCTCTTTCTCTCAATGAGTTGAGTCAGGATACAACTTTAATCATCCGGACAGTTCAGAGATTTGGGTTTCTGGGATCAATTGGCAGAAGCCCAGTCTTCAAGCTTCACAACAACTGGATTACATAGGAGCTACCTTTGACACAGTGCAGGGTCTGGTGCCGCTCCCACAATCCAGGAAGGGCAAACTCAGGACCATAGTACAGAATCTGAAGTTGAAGCAGGAGGCTCCGGCCAGTGAGTGGCTTTGTGTCTAGGGGAACATGTTATGAGTCTATCTAGTCTCCTTACAAAGTTGTTGTCTGATGCCTCTTTAAGTAAAGGATACTAATGTGCTTTTCTTTTTTCAAGTAGGAACTCTGAATATTGTTCCTTGAGTACGACTCCAACTGGGTTAGGTGGTGTCCCACATCCTGAGTCACTTTCAGCCTTGTCATCAGAGTTGCGAGGACCTAACCCCTGTGACTTCCTTAATGCAAGACAATCTAGCGTGGTGGATATATTCTACCTCGCTGGACAGAGATTCTCTGTTGACCTATCCCAACCCCATAATCCTCACCATGGATGCCAGCAGTCTTGGGTCGGGGCAATCTTGGAGACTGTGCCTGCTCCGGGTCATTAAGTAACATCAGAAAAAGGGAGATCTTCCAATTGGAAGGAACTTATGGGGGTCTGGAGAGCAATTTGAACCTTTTCCCATCTAATTGGGGAGAGATTTGCTGGTCTAGACGGACAATACTGTCCAGGTAGCCTACCTGAATCACCAGTTTAGTACAGGTTCTGCATCCCTAAACTAAATGACACTACAGATTTATAACTGGGAGAGTACAACCTCTTAAACTTCAGAGATATTTATATCAACGGGTTCCTGAATTCCCAGGCAGACTACCTCAGCAGGACCTTTCCGAACGCAAAGAATTTTGCCATGTACCCTCTCATATTTCATGAAATATGAAGAAGGTGAGAAATCCATAGGGTAGCTCTGTTTGCAACACTTCAAGATGCCCAGTTACTTCTCTTTCTGTTGAGGTTTCAAGACAACATGGCAGTGATCATGGATGCACTGATCAGTTCCTGTCCAGTGGGTATCCTCTTTGCTTTCCCCCTATTCCCTTAATCCCATGACACCTTGCAACGTTACAGGAGGAGGAGGCAGCCATGGGGTTGATTCTCCCCTTTTGAACAAGGAGACCTTGGTCTGCAGAGACGTATGCAGGTGGAAGAGGAATGGATTTTTCAAATATCCTCTTCCTCCCTGACTTTTCCTCCTCTCTCCAGTGCCTCTGGCCTATTTAAAACTATCGGCTTGGAGGTTGAGAGGGATGGCTTTTTGAACCAGGGATTGTCTCGGTGTGCATCTATTTCCCTGCGGGCCTCTAGAAGGAGGTCTACTAATAAATAGTATGATTAGCACTCGGCCTCCTTTGTTTCTCAGTGCTCTCAGAGATCCCTAGAGTCTGTCTGTACTGCAGCTTCTAATATGGTGCACTTTTTGCAGGAGGGCTTTTATGGGGGCTACTTTTCGTCCCAGTACTTACAACCCACCCTCCCTCCTGGTTTCCTTCATCAACCCTGGACTTGGTAAACAACAGGAAGTCCTCAGAGAGGAGAGGGGCCTTATGTGTCGTGTCTAATAGAGTATGGAAAGGGAGGACCAGTTGGAAAGCAATGACATAGGGATGCGACTAGGCCCACTCTCTCAAATCGTAAGTACTGGGATGAGTAATGAGAATTGAAGTAATAAAGATTATGTGTAAGTCATCCAGGCATTCAAAATGTAATTCAGCAAAAAATATATATATTTTTTTTGCATGGCGGCAGAGGAAGATAATTGTACCAATACCTTCTTTCTACCTTCCAAAGTAAAATAGTTTCTGTGGACCCTACAAGATCGCGCATTCTTGTAAATCCTATAACGTGACTCTTTTATTCCGCTATTTCAAATACATTATAAAAATATGTCTTCAGTTTTGTGTTTAGCCAAAGTTCATGCTATTCAACTTCTTGTAGCCCCTCTTTGCATTTAGAAGCAGTCCTTAGGAACAGTTTCACACATTTCATCTTATATATGTGTCTTTCGAGGCGGCATTTAGGGATTAAGGGTATCAGATGTAAAAAGAGGTACAATATGTTTGAGATTTTTACTAATATTTGAAATTATTGCTACATTGATAAGTGTCTTAAATTGGTGCTGCTTTGAGAACAGCATCTGCTTTGTAAACATACATTGGTATGAGTAAAAAATAAAATAAATTCATGACAGAGAAGAAAGCATTTTTCCATCTGTTTTAATTAATTGTGATGTGGAAGGTTTTGTTATCTTTTGCATATTAAAATCCTTCTCTAAGGGCAGATGTCTGAGAGCATTTTGCACTTCTTAACGGACCGAATCACTATTTCAGGCCATTAAGAAATGCTAATTAGCCTTTCCATAGTACAAAGGCCGTTTGGGATTCACAAATCGGGATTTCCTATTTGCCATTTTCTAAGCACATGTGCAAAGCATTTCCTAAATGCGAAATGGACATTTAGGATATGCAATTACCATCAACTCCAAGTCAATGGTAACGATGTGCAATTTAAAACAAGCATTGGGAATGCAAAATATGTCTTGCATTTGCAAGAGTTAGAGCTATTGGCATTGTAAGTGACAATGTCTTTTACCTATGTGTTTTGGTTCGGAGTGGAGTGGATGTATGTGGTATGGAGTTGAATAATGGTGGTTAGATTGGAATTGTTAGTTGTGGAATTGTGTGGGGTGGAATTGTGTGCTGTGGAGTGGATTTGTGTAGTGGAAATATGTGGCATGGTTCATAGATAGGGGTGAGAGCTGCACAGAATAGATAGATGGGAAGACAGAGAGAGATAGGTGGTATGTGCATGAAGTGCTGAATGAACTCCAGACGGAGGAGCATAAAGAGTGTGTGAGAAAGAGAGAAAGAAGGGGAGAACATGCAACAGAGGCATAAAGAGGGAGCGCATGTGTATACAAAAGACACCCCAAGAAGAGGAGGAGAGTGTGGAATTGACGGATGGGAACCCTAAAAAGGCAAAGGAAAGAATCTGTGCTCGAAGACCTGTAGTCAACCACATGAGAGAGGTGGAAAGAGTGTGTGAGAGCGCAAGAAAGGGGGAGAGAGGGTAAGAGAGTAAGAGAGAGAGACTGGTTGAACTTCCCAAAGAAACCTTATTATCCTCAAAGTAAGGCAGATGTTCAAAGAGGCAATGACCACTCATCACTGAGGATGTCCACTGGACCTAGAGAGGTGTGTGAGCTGACAGAGAGAGCAAGGAAAGAGACAGGCTTTGCATATCTTCCACTTTCCGAGTATAAGTGAGAGCAGCACTGAGAAGAGTGGGAGGGACACCCAGAGAGGGGGGACTAGAGATGGACGAGTGCAAAGCGTGAGGAGGTACAGGAAGGCAGCATGTGTGAGCAGGAAGTACAGAGAGGAGACAGGCAGTGTGAGGGAGGGATGAGAGGGGGCAGTGGGAGTGTGAGGGTGTGATGAGGGGCAGTGTGGATGTGGGGGAGAGATGACAGGGTTGGTGGAAGTGCGAGGGAGAGATGAGAGGGACAGTGAGATTGCGAGTGAGAGATGGCAGGATGGGTAGGAGTGCAAGGGAGAGATGAGAGGTGGCAGTGGGTGTGAGAGTGTGAGGGAAAGGTGAGAGGGTTGGTGGGAGAGAGAGATGAGCAGAGCTAACCAGAGACATTACAACACCTAGATTAAACATGGACAAACACACTTTTTGGAGAAAGATCCAAAAATCTTTATTGAAAAGATGAAGCGACATAATATAGCTATCTTCTCTTTGAGACTGGATGTGTGAATCTGTGGCTTGGTGGTGTCCTGCAGCTCTGCAAGGGACCAGGTCCGCTGGCTGACTATCCCTGTGGCTATCGGATCCGATGATGCTGTACTTCTGACATGGTTAATTATTGTCTTAATTATCTCTGGTGAAATACAGACTTTTGCGTAATAGTAGTGCATAAAATCACTACTAATGGTGTTAAAAGAAAGAAAATGAACTACTACCAGCGCCGATCATAGCAGATGTAAACTTCAGGGAAGGGGTCATCTTTACAGGAAGGGATAGGTCCACTCCAAGATAACCATTTCTCCATGCAGATTACCTCTGCTTTTAGTGACCACACAAACCTCAAGCTGCAATGATCTTTACTAGAGAGGCAACTTGTACCAGTTACAGGTGGCCTTAAGTTCTGTGATAGTGTGATTACAGCCTTTTTCACCACCAGGGCTACTGTAGCAGAGTGGATTTTCCTACAGGCAGGTATTATTACTATTTGCAGTTGGTGGCATTTTACCGCTGGAGTTGATGACCAGTCACGGCTGGCACTGTTCAGTCCAATTGCTAAAGAGGCCAGTTTTGTTTCTCCAGTTTAAGGCCTGGCTTTACAGTGCAGCTGTCTGCAAAACCTATTGCTAGCAATTCTTTAAGAGATACATAGAACGGGCTTTGGTTACACCAAGTGCAGTATTTCTGTCTCAACCCATGCTATTTGCTGTTTGGTGTATCATTCCACCTCCTAGGAGTGTTTGAGTTGCACACCTCTGGGCGCTATTTTACTTTTCAAAAGTACATTGAATCATCATCATAATTTTTGTTTTTTTCACTGCATCGCACATTCTTAATGCTTTAGTCAGGGATCATAATACAGACTAGTCCTTATGGCTTTGCCAGTATTTGTGTTAATTCTCCCATGGCCCTCATTTCTTAACACTTTTTAGTTCTTGAGTTGTATTTGTAAAGATGCCATTTTATCAGGTGGTAGGTTCCATTCGATAACAAGATCATTCCACCACTATGGCTGCAGCTGTTTGGCACTGTCATGTGGGCTGCGTGTGACCTCCCTGGCAAGATAGAGCACCAGCCCTGGGTCACCATCTCATGGTGAATCCAAATTGCAGTAAAAAGCCAAAAAATGACCTTTTCCCATTTGTGCTCCAACAGGAACTCCACCCCGATTGCCAATAGCAATTAAAAATTTGCCCCACCTTTCTTCTCTCACCTTCCTGTCTAGCCGACCAAATGCTCAAGTTTGGTGACTCATTATGAAGCTTGATTAGTGTAGTATGAGTGTTTTTGCAAAGCTCATTATATTCACAAGGACTCTTCTTACCTTTTCCTGCTACCTTGTTCTCACCGCTATGCGCTTTCAGGTGCCCCCCTGGATGTATTAAGCGCTTTATAAGGGACCAACATAAGGAAACATACCACTGGTATTCTGGATTTCTGAGTTGTTGGACATGCCCGGTTCCAGAGCTGGCTTTCAGTAGTGGCTTGTTCTCTCAGGCATGGGAAACAGCTGTCACATCGCATGTGTAACAACACATGCGATTACAACGCGGTCGTTACAACGACCGTGTTGTTACATCGCAGTACTATCACAACGCAAGCCGTTACAACGACTTGCTCTAGGGGGCGCTCTAAACTAAGGAATAGTATAATTAACTATTCCAACACCTTCCCTACTGTTGCACACACTGGAGTTGGAATAGTAAATTATACTATTCCTAAGTCCAGCACGCCCCCTAGAGCAAGTCGTTGTAACGACTTGCGTTGCAATGGTACAGCGATGTAACAACGCGGTCGTTGTAATGACCGCGTTGTA
This sequence comes from Calotriton arnoldi, assembly GCA_963921515.1. Lineage (NCBI taxonomy): Eukaryota > Metazoa > Chordata > Amphibia > Caudata > Salamandridae > Calotriton > Calotriton arnoldi. Next base: position 261,029 of record CAWUFW010016935.1, on the reverse strand, counting down.
ATCGCATGCGTTGTAAACGCATGCGATGTAACCAGCTATATTCCTCAGGCATATGAGGCCGGCAGGGCACACCAGCACTTCTTGAGCTGAAATCACGTTTACCCTGCCACTCCCCGCTGCTGTAATTGGTGATGAAATGTTGCAATAACATCATGTAATTATATGTGGGCTTTGCTGGGGAAAAGCCGCCTCTTTGGTTTGCCTGTGGTCAGAAGTTATCCCATGACATTTCAGCGCTATGTGCACCGTCTTGTGTACTTGAGAGGGAATGCGTCTGGGCTCTCTCCACTGCAGTTTTTCACTTCTCATCATTAAATGCAAAGGAAAAACACACAGCTTATATATAAAAGACTTCATCTCTGCAATTGTGTTTTATGGGGCTCTCTGTGCCAGCTGGAGCCGCCAGAGCACCATCCGCAAATTGGGAGAAAAGGTCTAGCACGTGGTGCGTAACATGTAAGGCACAGGGTAACACAGGCAGATTCCATAGACAGCAGAGCTACCCCTCACAAGGACACTGGGTCTGCTCATCACAGGCATTGGAAGTAGATTTATCAGAATAAGTGGTGACTGAAATGACATCACACACTTGATCCCCCAATTACATCCCATGATTAGTCTTTCCATAGTGCCTCATGGGCTGAAAGCATTCAGGCAAAATGGGAGATTTATATGCAAAAACCATATCTCGCAGAGCAGGGGGTGCCGTCTCAGACCCAAAACTCACATTGGTGTGGAAGCTACAGCTCTCGACTGCCCGAGATAAACACCACTTGTTACTGATACTGCCAACAGGCACTCCTCACACCTGCACCTGCCAAAGCTAGATGCCACTGTCTGGAATCCACGAAAAGCCCTTTTCAGGCATGGAGCTGTTTGTGCACTTGCTGTGGGTGGCATTCCCAGAGAGAGATAGATGATGCGTCACACCCACGTAGCAGGGACAGCTGTGGTAGCTTCTCCTGATTCTGCCGTGGACACATGAGCGACAGAGTGCACTTATGCAGAGCGCTTTGTGTGAAGTGAACTGCCTCAGGACAGTGGGGTGGGCGTGTCCCCGCCCGACCTCTCCTGCTCTTCCAGAATGCCTTTCTGCAGCTTCAGTGACTGAGTATGCTCTACAGCCAACAAACGTCTCTGTGATTTACTGTGTCACCAAACGAGAACAATTCCATATGTAATAAAAATAGTACACAGGAATGGGATTGTCGCCTGAGGGTCTGTTCTACGGCATCTCTTAAATGGCACAAGCACCAACAGGGGTTGCTTGATTCTGCCTCACAGTCTGTACTGCCTTGGATGCAGAGCATACCAACATCACTGTTTCTTACCTCACTGCACATGCCTCTCTCGCCCTTCTTCGCTCGCAAGCTTTAGGACAATGAGGCGAGTTCCTGTAACTGCACAGCATTTGTAGCCCTGCCCTGAAGTTCCCAGGATAATGGCAGTGCTTAACCAGACAAAGAAAATGAGAGCAGAGCTGTGAATGGAAACTGAAAGTTATCTGGCGCTGAGGCGGTGCCCGGGCCTCTTGCTGCCTCACTTCATGCACACAGAAAGGGAAGGGGTGGGGGACGGCTGAAGCAGGGAGGGGGGTAAGGGACGGGGAAATCCTCTCACTTTGAATTCAGAGATAAGACTACAGTTTACAGCCCTGTTTACAGAAAAGTTTGTAGCTAGTCAAAACACGACCACTCAGGAGAAATGCTCTTTCAGATGTAAAAACAAAAGTCCCTGAGCCAGTAACTAAGAGGGGCAAGTGGAAGCCTACAAGAAATAGGGGCCTGCTCCATGGGAGGGAACTAACACTGAAAGAGGAGTGACAAATAACCAATTAGAAGCAAGGATTTTTAAATGACACTGTCAACATAATTACCAACATGTTTCCACCCTTCAAGTAGCCTAAAAAGGTCTTGGGTCTTCTTCAGGGTAATAAAAACGGTACATGTTGTTTATTAACGCACCATGTGACACAACATATGGCAGTGGAGGGGGCACGACTAGGTGCTACCTCAGCATCTTCCTTCTGATGATGTGTGACAATGAAGGTGATCCCCCCACATATGGCCATGACACAAGTAGTACATTTTAACTTGGGTGGTGTAATGAATAAAAGGGATTGGTAGGGTAGGGGTTCAATAGTTTCCCTCCTTTTTTTTATTTTTTTCACATGGTGCATCAGTAAACCACATCTGAGCTTTTTATTACCCTGCAGAAGACCCAAGACCTTTTTAGGCTACTTGAAGGGTCGAAATATGTTGGTAATTGCATTCCCCAAGGTCAAGTGTTTCATTAATTACACATTATGACTGACATTTGAGTATTTTAACCATACCAGAGGTACTCTATAATGAACTAATGTTGGAGTATACCCCTAGCTATTTTTAATTATGATTTCCCTTCCTGTCTAAATAACAGGACCCAAGACATTCTCCAGATAACAGATTTCTAAGAACTCCCAGGGTCCAGATTAGCTGCCCTCAGTTAAGTCCGCTGGAGTAGCATTGCTCCTACCCCAGTGTGAGAGGTGGTCAAATGATGAAGCATGCCTTGATAAGATAAGGGTGAGATGACCTCTCAAAAATCTTTTGATGATCCCTTCTCATAGAAAGTTAGAACTGTGAGACATCAGTTTATACCTTTCCACTCTCAAGTAGTTTTGTGTTATGTAGTTAGTGTCAGGGGGATATACTTGAGTGTTTTACCTCCTCCTCTCTTTACTTGTGAAACATACATGTCCACCCACCCAATCTGGATGGGCGGTTATATAGCCATTTTTTCCTGTTCCTTACGCCAGGTAAAACCTGGTGGCAAAGAACAGTAAATACATTGTAATGCCCATGGCGAGGGAAGCATTACTTTTTTTCTTTACAAAAAGAAAGCCCAGTTTCTGGATTTTCTTTTTGAAAAGAAGAAAAGATCACTGTTAATCCTTCTGACGCAGCCCTATTACAAACAGTAAAATGCATTGACATGAACCGTTGTCACGGCGGTTCCTGCCAACACCTTTATAAATGAGCACTTGCTAAGTGGTCATTTATAAATTCGACGAATGGAGTAGTGGCTGCCTGGTGGACGTAAAGTCCTCTGCCAGGCCAATGTTGACTACTCTGTCTGGCAAAAATGTAATCAGGCCTTAAGTCGGAATGTAGGAATCTATGGCAACTTCGTCCAGCAGCTCCCTGACGAAGACGACTCCTCCTTGGACACTGCTGACTGCTTTGCTCGGCTGAAATTCAAAGGCATTTTCTCTAGAATTTCTTCTGAGTCCGAAGGTAAGCGGAGACTGGGCCCAATCCACTTTTTGTATCCAACCCACGCTCCATTGAGGTCAGCCATAACTTTCAACTTTGACCCTGTCTCGCGCATCGAGATGTCCACGGTTTGCACTTTGATCTTTTAGATGCTATTTTAAACTTTAAACTTTAAAAGTTCATAACTCTGGTTCTACTGATTGGACAAAAGTTGTATGCTTCCACAAAAAGTGGTTGCCATGGCAGCTGTGAAAATGTTGTTTATTTATCCAACTGCCTGAGCTTAAACTCTCAGGGGCACACACATGACATTGTATTGCTATTAAAGTGTCTTAGGTAACAAGTTAATTGATGGTGTTCTTCTCTAGCAGCAACTCAGATGATAGAAGGGAAGGCATTAATCTACTTAAAATTTTAGGTCTGGCTTGATAGCACAGCTGTCACCTGACCGTATGCGATCAACAGAAATAGTTTACAGGGTCCTACTGAGAGAGAGGGTCTGAGGCTCCACTCACAAGTTGGTTCCCCTTATTACAGAATTTGATTGAGCCCAATTTGTGTGCTTCCACTAAAAGAACTGCATGTATTGCACTTTTTGGCTTGTGGCAAAGTGTATAGTCAATACAGCAGGACTTTGTTGGCTAAGGTGGCAAACCAGTGATCATGGCTATAAGCCTGATCTGTTTATTATGACATGTTATGATAAAGACACTGGGCCTGATGTGTTTATTGTGAAAAGCATATGCTAAAGTCAATAGGCATTTAGGTGCACATTGGTATTAGTTTATATTAAAGCCTACAGATCGATATTTTGTTGCATGGAATCTCATAAATTACTGTAGATTTGAATTTGCTCACCCACTCTGACAAATCCTGGGGAATGTCACTGTGATGATTCTTGTTAGGCCTTCTGAGAGGGGTGTATATTGTTTTGCAAGTTGTATTTTTATGTATTCGTAATTTTATAACAGTATGCATAATGGTTTCTAGTTTATGTCCACTAGAATAGGCCGGTGTTGGGTAAAGTGTAAGCCAACATTAACAGGTAAAGGCTGCACCTGTTCATTGGGAAAGAATGCCAGATTTCATAGGTTTGATCTGTTTGTTATGGAACGTTATGACAAAGCCAGTAGGCCATATCTACTTATTGTGAGTTTTCCCTTACCTTCGGCTGCTCCATCTTCCTTGTTGCACGCTCTGCACGCCCTGGTGGGATAGGAGTCCCAGGGCCAACATATCCTGTGCCAGGCATTCCCGCGAGGGGTCCAACATCGCGGAAGGGGAGTACAGGTCCCAGAAACCTTTGCTGCTGCCACAGGTGCTGCTGTGAGGGGGAGGCGCTTGTCATCGCGCCTATAGCGCTGCCTCTCCCCCCGCGGCGCGGGAGTTTTCACTTACCTTCGGCTGCTCCATCTTCCTTGTTGCACGCTCTGCACGCCCTGGTGGGATAGGAGTCCCAGGGCCAACATATCCTGTGCCAGGCATTCCCGCGAGGGGTCCAACATCGCGGAAGGGGACTACAGGTCCCAGAACTCTTTGCTGCTGCCACAGGTGCTGCCGTGAGGGGGAGGCGCTTGTCATCTTGCTTATAGCGCTGCCTCTCCCACCGCGGCGCGGGACGCATGCGGGACGTAGACCGGTCGAAGCCCGGGCCAAGGGCGGGCCCGTCTGTGCCCGTCAGAGACCGGATAAGGCCGGGCTGGGCCACCCCTCTGACATTTAGTTTGTGTGGCTGTGTGGGTTGGAGTAGTGACTAGGGTAAGCCTAGTTGTGGTGCTTGGTCATTATGAACAAACGCAAACCCACAGCGGGTGCGGGGTTGTGGGGACTCTCGATGCGTTCCTTACCAGGGCAGAATCAGTGTTAAATCACCAAATACAGCTCACTGAACGTAGGCTATCGCTCGAACCAGTAGTTTCCGTCTGTATCCCTGGCCCTCCCCCACTTCTCCCGTGCTGTGAGTTAGTTGCCATCGAAGCTACTGACCAGCAGAGCGGTTTGTCTCCCCTTCCTCACAGTAGTCAAACGATCTCTCTCTCCTCTAACCCAGGAAATGTGGAAAGTCCTCCTAATACCCCTTTGGTTATCACCAGTGGTCAGAAGCCTAGTCATGTCATTATTGTTGAACCACCGTCTAAAAAGAGGAAAGCCTGAGGACCATCAAAAAATAACCATATGCCCCTTAGATCTGGCAAACGTAAAGGGGAGCCTATGGCGAGCATTAGTAACATGATGGCTAGTAGTGGTTCCACTAGCCAGCCTCGCTCAGTGGATGTATGTGTTTCCTCCAACTTGAGTAACGAGGGAGATCTTTGTACTAGGATTGAACATAAACTATCGGCACTGATCGATCCCATATTAAAGAAGTTGTCCCTGATTGAAGAAAGACTTGACAAAATAGAGATGGGTATTGTTAATCTCCCCCTAAACAACTCCAATGGGACAACGGTGGGTGGGGTCACAACTCAATTGAATGAGAGGCCAGTGGGAGTATCTAGGGGTATGGCCAGTAGTGCAAGTTGCTCTCCATCTTTGCCAGGTATTGCCACCAAGGTAACTCAATCTGACAATCGACCTCAAATCACAAAGCCCTTATTTTCTATTAAGAAGCAGGTAGAGAGACTCACTAGCCCGCAGATACATCAGCCCCCCATTTCCAGCCCTCTGAGTATCCAGACCTTTCTACACCTACCCCCGGAAGCCACGCCACATACAGTTGTTCTGTCCAACGTCCCAGTGCTCCCTTCTGGAGTGCAGGAGCACTGCTCCACGCTTAGAAATAAGGCACTACATTTGTTGAGTGTTAGGACCGGTATCAAGGAACCTCTTTTTCGTGAGTTTAAGATGGTTCGTAGAGTTCCTTGGGTGGGTAAATTCTACAAGTCTCTCCCAGGTGATTGTGTGGTTCTTAGCTTCAGATCCCCCAGATTGGTTCAGCACATATTGGAGAGGGCGGGCAATTGTTATATCAAGGAGGATGATATCAATTGCGTCCCGCTGGGCTTTTTCTATAAAACAGAAGGGAGTATTGGTCGCAGAGAGAAGAGGGGCGAACCAAATTTGTGCGGCCAACATACTTTTCAGATTTCCACTAGCAACCGATTTGATGCTTTAACTTCCATGGAAGAAATAGATTGACTTAAATCTCCTATCGGCCCGACTAAAACAGGAGCCCTAGCTCATACACGGTTGTTTCGTACCTGGGATGTCTCAGTTTCTGGTTGTGTCTATCGTAGTCGTGTCGATCCTGGGCATGTTTGTGGAACTGGGACGGTTAAAGCACTGGAGGAGAGGACGAGGGAATCTATTATTACCTCCTCGGCTACCCCCACCCCCTATAGCGTTTCCCAACAGTACAACAGTTTTCCCAGCAAGTCAGTGGTTGTGGGCAATAGTAGTACGGGCGCATTTGACCATCTTTATACTACCGTAAAACGGCTTGTACAGCCTTTGATGTCTTTTTCTTCCTGGAATGTAGCTGGGTTGTCTACCAAGACTGTCTCTACTGATTGGGCAGTCTTTGTAGACAATTATGACATTTGGTTTTTCCAAGAAACATGGTCTTTGACTCCCATTTTCTTCCCTGGTTATCTTAATTTTTTCAAACCAGCGCTGAGGGGCCAGAAAGGTAGGCCGTCTGGCGGACTCACATGTTGGGTTAGGCAGTTAGATGGATGTGTGGTGCAGGAAGTTTACATTGACAGTCCTGATATAATGGTATTGCGGATACGGATGGCTGGTGCGTTAGACGTTCTGGCAATCCATGTCTATGCCAGAGGGTCGCCTGGGGGTAAAGCATCATCTGTAGTCGCCCACCTTGACAAGTTTTTAGGTAGTCTGGGCGGTGGCTGCAACCTGATAATAGCGGGCGATTTTAATTGCACTTTTGAGCCCCTCGACCATGAAGATGGTAATCTAAGTCTGGAAGAGGATGCACAATGGAATATCCCGCAATTAAATTTAAGCCCAATTAAAAAGTGGACTGAGGCTGCACTACAGCTCAAAGGGTTGTGTTTGGAAAGGAGACTAAGAGCAGTCAATGGGAGGACGCATTCAGATAGTGAGGGTACTCACACTTTTGACAATGGATCTAGAAGTAGTCGCATTGACTACATATTTCTTAATGTGGAAATCTGGTCTCTTATGTTGGATATGGTGGTCCAGGAGCGGAATGAAAGTGACCACAACCCGCTGATTTTAACCTTAAAGATTCCTGGCCTTTCTAGTAACGACTCTAGGGCCGCTGAGGACAAGTTAACCGAGGCCATACTTACCAATGATATGAGGAGAGTTAGATGGGCCAGGCTGGTGGATAACAAGGGTGATGTGGCTGAGATGAAATCCATGGTTGTCCGCTCACTCTCTATTTTACATGATTGCGCCTCCCAAGAGGCGGTAAACCGCATTATCCCCGAGGTCCATAATGAGCTCTTTGGGAAGTTAATTTTTTTTTTTATTAAACCCAATAAACAAACGAGGGCTCCATTCATTAAGGCAGCCTCCTGGTATAATAAAGCTTGTAGAGAGGCTTATAGGTCACTGGCGAGGGCTATTAGAACACATGCTGCGGGGGATATAAAAAAAGCCGGAACTAGGTACAAGGCATCCCATTTGCAAGCGAAGAAGGACTGGGATGAGTCCCGATGGCTGGACCTGCTTGTAGCAAGCAAAGAGCAAAACTTGACGCATTTCTGGCATCTCGTTAAATGGGGCAGTGGAGTTATATCCCAAGTTCCCACGAACCATGTTGCTCCAGAGGTGTGGGTGTCCCATTTTGAGGCACAGTTTTTAGCCACTAGTTGTAGTGATCCTATCAACCTCCTACCTGTTTTTGATACCAGGGCCTCCTTCTCCTGCCTTGAGGTGGAAAATGTGCTAAAATCAATCCCACGAGGTCGGGCTCCAGGTCCAGACTGTATTCCGGCTGACCTGTTTGTATCGGACAAAGAGAATTGGGTCCCCTATATAAAATACCTTGCAAGTGCAGTAGCTAGTGGCGCAGCTATTCCGGATACTTGGTTCGGTGCTGAAATTTTACCTATATACAAGAAGGGTGATCGTTCCCAGCCAGGCAACTATAGGCCAATAAGCCTTATTGATTCTATCCAAAAAATAGTCGCAAGGCTCGTCTTAGTCAGAATTCAAGCCTGGATAGACGAGATGGACATTTTGACCCCCCTACAGGCAGGGTTTCGTCCCCACATAAGTACCATAGATCAGGTGTTTAGGTTTGTTCTTGTTTATTGGAAGGTAGTTGCTATTGGTGGTGGCACGATTTACGCGGCCTTTGTAGATCTTAAGACCGCGTTCGATCTAGTTCCTCGTGCCAAAATGTGGAGTGTACTTCAGGCTCTGGGGATGCCCTAGGAACTACTAAGTATTCTGGTTAAATTGCATGAATCAAATTATGCACAGGTTCGTTGGGGGAAGCAGGGGAATGTTACCGAAAGGTTTGCAGTAACTAAGGGGGTCCGGCAAGGGTGTGTACTGGCCCCAACCCTGTTTTCACTCTTCATTAATAGGGTGGTCCAATACTTTATATCCTATCCCACTGATGCTCCAATGCTGGCAGGAATGAAGATACCGCTGCTCATGTTCGCGGACGATACCCTGCTACTTTCCAGAACTCAGAATGGCTTGCAAGTAGCTCTGGAGCGTTTCGGGGTTTTTTGTCGCGAGCATGAGCTAGTGGTAAACGTGGACAAAACGAAGTTCATGGTGTTCCATAGGTCAAAGGCCGTAAGGGGGAGGGTGTATATGGATAATGCCCCCTTGGAGCAGACTGACACCTTCACCTATCTAGGGTTAACTTTGGGTAAGAAACTCAGCTGGAAATCCCAGATTGACCTACTGACACTTAAGCATTCCCAACTCGCAGGTGCATTGCTAAAAGAGCATAGGCTTTCCAAGACCAAGCCCTTAGCCCCTGCGCTAAAGATATACAACCATAAAATAGGTTCATCATTGTTGTATGGGGCGGAATTATGGGGTTTTAATGATTTAACATCTTTGGCTGCCGCCCAAAACAAATTTGTGAGAGCTTTGATTGGCCTTCCGCAGTCTACTCCACTGCGGCCTTTATATTTGGATCTGGGCTGTAACAAAATAGCGGACCAGGCACGGTTTAGACCGGTAGCATTCTGGAGAAGGCTCTGGACTACCCCGGAGCTTACTCCGTACGCTCAAGCTTTCTCTGAAGTTAGGTCGCTGGGTTGTACAAATAAAATCCCTTGGATAAGGAATCTAAAAATTACACTGTTTAGCATGGGGCTGAGTAAACTGTGGGAGGATCCAGCTGCTGCTTTCTTCCCTGCAAAAAAGGATTTGAAAGCTGCTTATTGGAGCATGGTTAGATTGCAGCAACTGACACATCACCAATGTAGCTCCTTGACTCGAGTTTTTAATGAACATAAATTTGAGCCAAAATTAGAAACTTACTGGGACATTATTACTAGACCTATCGATAGGAAGCTGTATCATCAGTTTAGGGTGGGTTCTCTTCCCATCAAAGTGTTCACCAGTAGTTGGCACCCCCCTTCGGATGACAAATGTCCCTTTTGTCCAGCCGAGATTGAGTCACTAGCTCACATTTTTTTTGTATGCCCTGCCTATAGGTCACCCAGGCACAAATGGTTGAAACCCATTTGTAAGAATATGGGCATTAGAGTAGCTATGGAGGCTTTAAGGATTCTGAAAACCAACACAGAGGATCCTATTATTATAGCAGTGGCCAAATTCTTGAGCTGGCTGTGGGTCATTCGAGCCAACAAGATGAGGGATTGTTAATATGGCCATTTATATTAAATTATTAATAATCTGTCACAGTTTTAGTATTTTTATGTATCATGTTCATATTTGTCATTTTTTTTTATGTCACCTGTTCCCTTGTGATTTTTAGCTATTTATATGATATAAGATCAGTTTTTTAGACAATTTGATATAATGTTATACCATATGTACTTTTTTCCTTTCTTTCTTTTCTTTTCCGGCTATTTTAATTGTTTTATGGGAACACCTGATAATGTGGTATTGTGTCAGTTTGTATGTTTTGCTGTTGCACGTTGTCTTTTATGATTTTTGACAATCGAAATAAAGACATAATTAAACTGAAACTGAAACTATTGTGAAAAGCATGTGTTAAAAACTATAGGCTTTTAAGAATGGATTGTTATTACGCTGTGCTAAAGCCTGTAGGCAGGCACTTTCATTCATGGAATTTCACACATTACTGTAGGAGGCAAGGGTTGGGGTGTTGGTGATCTACCCGAACAAACTGGGAGGATAGAAGATATGCACTACAGTAATCCTTATAAGGCTCTCTTGGAAGAGAGGGTATTTTGCTTTGCAATTGTTTTTTTGTATACATTTGTACTTTAATGATTTTATGCCAAATGGTTGCCTTGTGGAACGCTTATGCTCAATACAATGGGCTTAAGTTGGTTCTGGTGAAAAGCCAATGATACAGGCTATATGCCTGATTGTTTATTATGAAAAGTTATAATAAAAGCAGTAAGGCTGACATATTGATTTTGAAAAGCATATGTTGAGGTCAATAGGCATTTATGGTTGGATTGTCATTACTCTGAATAAAAGCCAACTCATAGGTTTATTATTAAATGGAATTTCATAGATTACCTTAGTATAGTATATTTTATTAGTTTGATATCATGCCAATTAGGCAATACAAACCACACATCTCATAACATATCAATAAGAAATACAGTAGTGAAGAGAATTCATTAAACACTAATAAAACAACTAATGTTCCTGTACAGATCCATACCTCCAATAATGGAGCTGCGAACCAGTCCTCTAATTAAAAAAAGAGTGCACACATAAAACTTCAAACGGTAGTTGCTATACCAACCCCATCCCCGGTATAGGCCATATGGCCAGATGAGCCACCCCGATGTGAGCCCAGTTGTTTACTATATTGACAAATCTGGCAACTGTAAACATTTGCCTCTTTTGCACTATTAGTTTTTATAAGTCAAATTGTGCAACTCTACTTAAAAGTTCACGTTCATAGTTTTAAAAATTGGAACCAAAAAATGCTTACATAACCACAATCAGCAGCATTGTGCAAAGAGCAGATAACATTATTTTATAAACATTTACATAGTAGCTAGCTTTTCTGACAAAACGGAGAAACATTTTGCCAGGGCCTAGCATACCAACATATTACATTGCAAAATTATACTCACCATATCTCTAATACGATGTACCAGCAGCTTTCTAAAAAAAACGGTAAAAGCAGACTACGTCTTATAGTGGCAAAGGAGCCCCAAAACTGACATTGTGTGAAAGTGACAATGCATCAAGCTTACAAAAAGGCCAGAGATCCCTATCCAATATCGTCTGTCTAATTCCCCTCCACCTAATGAAACAGGGGACCTGACCCAGCCAGAACTTCAGGGCCCGCCGCTTAACAGATCTGCTCTTAATATCCTCAAATAGGGCTAGATTAGACCCCTATAATATACCTCCCATAGCTGCTGCAAGTTAATTCTCTTGCGGACATCAACAAAGTCATTTTTATCAAGCATTTTAGTGCTTGTTTCTGTTGGAGAGCTGACATAGTCAGGGGAGTATACCCTGCAGGAAAATTAAGAGAAGCCTCTGGAACCTGTATGTTATTGACCCATTGACCTAAGTGCTTCCCTTGTAAGTGGAGTTTTTGGAGATGCCTAAAGGAGACTTCTTCCGCTTTTAAGAGCCCGGTCCAATAGTTAAGCGCTCTCTGTCTATACTTAAAAAGAATTTTATTAAGGCCCAGCTCTAGCCGCATGGAGGCTGGGGCAATCCTAACCGTTTTTCCAAATGGTTGTTTCTATAATTTGCAAGTGCTTAACATGTTTTTCTAGCAGAACCTTGCAACCATGGAGCAACAGAGAAACTATTTTTCCATTTTACGCCTCTCTCAGCACTTTGACATACTTATGGCCCAGAGCAGAATCCAATCTCTGAAGTGCACCAGCTATCGACTTGGCACTGGATTCTTGCAACGAGACATGAGCCCGAAGTCCAAATTGTGGCTAACAGGCCTAGATGTCTGTATTCCTTAACCACCTCCACCTGAATACCATCCAGCCACCACCTAAACCCCAGGGCTGCCTCTTACCTTTTGAAAAAAACATGATCTTTGTTTTGGCCGCATTAATCTTTAAGTCATTTCCCTTGCAATAATGTGAGAAAGCAGTGAGTTGCCTCTGCAAACCGACCGGCTTTAGGTCTAATAACACTGTGTCATCCGCGTAAAACAACACAGATATAGGCTCCGTCCCCAATCTATGAGGAAAAACCTGGCTTGATTTAGGGCTCCCAAGGTATCCCCTATATAGATAGAAAACAACAGTGCTACCAGAATACACCCTTGCCTCAACCCATGGGGCACTGATCTTTTTGGACAAGGCCTGATTACCCCTTAGTTCTACTCTAATCCATGAGCCCTCATGCAGTTGGACTACCAACTTCAAAAGTCCAGGTGGACACTTCCATCTTGCCATCTTTTCCCATAGCAGAAATCTATTTATGGTGTCAAACGCAGTTGAAAAGTCAATATATGACACATTAAGGGGCTACTTTCTTTTCAGGGTGCAATCTTCTGCCAACAACTTTCATATGACACAGCCATCCATAGTTGAGTACCCTTTCCTAAAGCCCATATTGGGTCAAATGTAGAATTCTAGCTAGGAACACCCAATCTTCTAATAAGCCCATCAAATGCCTTGCATAAATTTTACTCTGAATATCCAACAATGTAATCATGCGATAATTAGAGGGCAGGGCCCTATCCCCTTTTTTACCCTAATGCTGCCTTTCCAGGTTTCAGGCAAATCATGCCTCTCAATTATTTCTTCAAACAGCAGCACCAGCGTCTGGGCCCACAGGAGGGGGTTGAGTTTAATAATATCTGAGGAAATGCCGTATGTCCCTTGCGCCCATGAACTTTTCAGGCCTTTGATTACTGCTTCGATACCACTACCTGTAGGGAGTGGAATGCTCTCTACACTCCCTTACGATTCAAACTCGTCAACCATGTTCCCGCAACCCTCGACCCATCATCTTTGGCTTTACTCAAGTCTGAGATGAAACTGACCCAGGTTTCTTTGGGAGTTAAGACTGATGTAATATGTGTGGCTAGCCTGAGTATGCCATTTGAAATACTCCAGAAGCCCGTTCAGTTGCCAATGTGCAGGGAAAAGATTGCCTTTGTCCATAGGTTCTCTCTTTCCCTCCACTTGATTTCCTGAATGTCTTTCCTAAAGGCTTTCCTATGCTGTCTTACCAAACTGTCCCTTTGGTCCCCATCTTCTCTGAACGCTTCTCGTATTTCCTTATTAAGCAATGCTTTGGCCCATGATTTTTTAAACCTGAAAGGATCCTTACTGACCCCACCCCTATCCAGCCCTACGGCTGCCATATCCCTTATGAAAGAAATACATTTTTCAAAGGCCTGAACTGTGTGGTATGAGGGTGAGCTGGATTGCACCTTTAGCAACTCCTTCATGCTGTTTATAATGACATTTTAGTTTGGCAGACCACGCTATTCTACAATCATTTTTACAGTGCCGGGGCAAGCTCTTGGGCCACATATATGTTTGCTTAACTGCCCTAGACAATGAGAGAATAAGAGGCTTATTGTCACTACTAGCAAGAACGCCTACTGATAGATCCTTCAACATTCCAAAATGCTCTGAGGAGACAATTGCATAATCGATCAGGGATATTACCCTCCCAATGTCAAATGTTGTCTGAGCCAGCGGATCCCACGGACACCTACCATTTATTATCAGCATATTGAGGTTATTAAGAAGGATTTCCAGTTACCTACCTGCCTCCTCTCCTCTCTGACTCCCCAAAACCTGACAGGTGATATTCAGTTCTTTTTCTCTTTGGATAACATCTCTTGGCTGCCTAGAAGGGATTTTATGTTTAAATAACCCATCAAAAGAATTAGCACATAGGGAAATTCCGATTGAATCGTATCTAGTAGAAGTGCCAAATCCTTAAGTTGCTTATCTTTGCAAAGTTTCGGAGGGAGGTATGTATTAATTAGTATCTGGTCTGAACCTCCCTTATGGACCCTCTAAGTATCATGATTGAAGGGAGACTGGACATGGATAATACAAGAAAGTTTGCAAAATCCCTAAAGGGGACATACACCACTATATCATACTCCACTGCTACCAAAACTGCTAGGCCCCCCAACAGTCGCTCAAATTGCCCCTTCACTGCTTTAGGCTAAATACAACATAATAAGGCAACTCCCTGCCCCCCATTTCACAGGTTTCTTGTAAGGCAGCGATAACTACTTTATGATCCTTAATTACCGTCCGGAAAGACTCAAAGTTCCTTTTCATCCCAGCTATGTTCCAGGACAAAAGATTAACCCCGGGGGGATCAGGATCTGTGAAAGAGGGGTTTTGACAACTTCCTATTTGAATGAATTGTCCCGGCAATCCAATTCTATTTCATTCAATCTTCTCTGTCGGCTCCACCCGGTTAGTAAAAATTTGTCTGACCTGGTCAGACTTCATTACAAGAAGCTGATCCAGCCCTAGTCCCCAATTGCCTCCTGCAACTGAAGGCGGGGGCACAAAATTTTTTAAGGAAGGATGAAGCTCTGGCCTGACTCCACGACTCGTAGTGGTCAATGGATGGTTTAGTGGGAGATTCTGCTGATGTAACGTGTGGCATAAACATCAAAACCTGACCATCTAAGATCATCTAAAGATTTCAGAACTTCTTCTGCCACTACCCTAGAGTAGAAGTGAACTCATACATGTGGCCAGGTCACAGATAACACACTAGTTTGCTGCTGGACGACCAAAGCAATATCTTAAGAGGAGATCTTCACCAGCAGTGGGATTGATTGAAGAAGAGATAATACACATGATCGGTTCAGCATCCCATCTGCCTCAGAGTCCACAAAAATGTCCACAAATTGTAGA
Source organism: Calotriton arnoldi (assembly GCA_963921515.1). Classification (NCBI taxonomy): domain Eukaryota; kingdom Metazoa; phylum Chordata; class Amphibia; order Caudata; family Salamandridae; genus Calotriton; species Calotriton arnoldi. The sequence continues at coordinate 245,821 of CAWUFW010016935.1, read as the reverse complement.
ACCCAAACAATGTAATCATAGGAATTGGCAGTGGGTTTTAACCCCCTCCATAAGTCCTCCTCATATCCAGCATTCCCCCCTCCTACTCTCATGGATGGGGCCTCCTTTATCTGGGTAGCCAAGAGAACCACATGCTCGGCCTGCTCGGATTTAAGAACCACCTTTATATCTGACTCAATGGACTCAGATGGAATTACTGGCACATCAAGAGATGCCGGAGCCAAGGAGCCCAGGGAAATAGAGGCAGTTTAAAAAATATAAGTATGCAACACTAAAGGTTTCTTGGGTGTTGTAGCCCCAGCCAGAAATGTAACCTTTCTTGGCCTTCTCTTGGTTATTCTTCTCACTCTCCTTTTCGCCTTTTGTTTGCCATTTTTTTGTTTATTATGAGAAGTTACCCTTCCCGGCTGATGGCCTGTATCTTGAATAATGACTTCCGGCTTGATCCTGTTGACTTTGTTAAAAATTGGAAAAACTACACCTACTGCACCTACTGCACCTGAGGCCTGGATGGAGCTCGGGGAGACTAGCCTATTATTTGTGGCCTCTAGGGTTGATTGACCTTCCTCCGTAAAGAGGGCTTCGATATCACTTAGGGACATGGATTGATCACATCTCTTTTCTTGGCTAAACTTAAGGACCCTAGGATCGCACGCCTGGGTGCTCATATCCCCTGTGCTGGTTGGGAAACACTTTACATTGGGCTTATTCTATTCCCTGTTTGAAAAAACAGGCAATTCCTTCAGTATAACCGATAGAATGTCTAACATGTGGTAAGAGCTGTCAGTATTTTTTTCCAATAAAGACAGGATGGATGCCAAAATGTGTTCAAGACTTTGCAGAGATCTGGAAAAACATACACAGACTTCTCAAGTATTTACTAGAGGGTTCAACAATAGGTCCAAGGTAGTAGAAAGATTGCCCTGATCCGAGATTGTAAAACTAGGTGTACTTGAGAAGAGAGCCATAGCATGTTTCTACTGCTTTGTGGTTTCACGCAGTGGCTCCCCCATCTCCCAGCCGAAACTGAAGACACTGGCTTAAATGGAGAATTCTCAGGTAAAGTATAGTCCAAACTTAGGGGGTCATTACGATGCTGGGCAGGCCGGCTTCCATGGTCCTTTTGGAGGAGGTTGGACCACTGCAGTCTCATTGGAATTGGTCGGTCTGACTGCTGGATTACGATGCATGCATCGTGTACTCCGACTGACCACTGACAGCCTGCCGACAGCCTGTTTCCGACCACCGAGATGCGGTCGCAGAAAAACAGCAGACATAGGGCAGTGCAGGGATCTCCGACTGCCGCCCGTATTACTATGTGGGTTTCTGACGACCCGACTGTGGCGGTCCTACCGACTGCCTCGAGTCATCGTAAATGAAAGTTTTGGGGTGCATACTCAACCAATTCCACTTCCCCCCAGCAGTCTCTGCCATGGATCCCTTTCTCCAGGTCCCCCCTACACCTGAGCAGCACGTACACCAATGTTTATGACCCTGTGGAGCCGCAATCCAGGTAAGAACTTCTGTGATATGTATCCCCATTAACTGGACTCTGCACATTCCACCAAACTCCAGCAACGGGGTACATGGAGCACAAGGTATATCCCCACATATGTCATGCAAGCGTGTACAATTCACATGTTTTCTGTGATTTTTATACACATTTGCAGTGACATATCCCGGGATATGTGCACCACCGTAGATGAGACCACCGCATAGCAGCGACTCCATCGTAATACAGCAGGGGGAACTTTTCCAGCCTCAGTGGTGGGAATCAAATCACAGCCACAGCAGTCAGACACTCAGTCTGACTGGCATAGTAATGAACTCCTTAGTGAGGGCTGAGAGGCCGGGAGAGCGGGTAAGTCCTCCACATCATTTCCTCCTGACAATGAGCATAACAAGGTCCATTCCCCTGTAAAAATGACAGACAGATCTGACCAAAGGTGACACTTGAGTTTTCGAGCATAGCAAGCTAGAAACAGCCGACTTATCTGCCACCTGTACCACCTGATCCTTAGGGGGTGTGACTTCCCCGATGAAATTGACTGCTCAGCTTCTATCATGATGGCTTTATCATCAGACAGTTTTTTGGGAAAAGGCTGGTATTTTACCCCCACCTTTGAGAAGACCTAAATGGGGGGCTCTATTCCTCAGTGGATTTGCTTTAGTCTTTTGGTACAGTCTGGTGTCAGTATACGACCTGCTCTCAATATTTTAGCTGTCATCTTTGCTTCTGTTGAGAGCACCCGATGGTAAGAACCAGTTGATTGGGCTCTAAGAGGTAAATACTGGGATTGGACCAGTGGAGCAAGCCACTCAAGGGGATCTAAGCCACTTCTTTCTCCTTAAGTAGGCAATACTGTATGAAAAAACCCCTAGACTAAGACCTGGGCTGACCAAGACTGCCCCAACCAAAGGGAGACAAAAATCAAAAAGGCACATTCAGCCATTATGCTTGGAATTAACTTGTACAGAGGCACCGCAGGTATGATCTCCAACTCTCTGTCAGATTATGAGGCCTCCAAAGACCCTCCCAGCTTGTACAGCTATTTCTGTACTGTCGCTAAGTACTGTCACAATAGAGCTCCACTCTCCTAGGTGCCTATCCTCATCACTCTGTAACCTTTGTCACCTCTTGATTGTCCTGTAACCGGACTCACTAGTATGCGAGGACCCGCTCGCTGCCCACAATCTGCCCCCAGGACGCCAGCCAGCCAGCCACAGCAGAACTCAGACCCCAGCCCCCACTCCACAGCGGTACACCTCCCACAGCCGAGCCAGGCCGAGCCAACTAACTGCTAGCCCACCCAGCTCAACTGACTGCACCCCATCACCCATCCCACCACAAGGATGCCACCCACCTCACTCGCCTACGGGACGAGAGAGGAGGGTGCCTCGAACAGACCAGCGTGTAGAGGGAGCACGGGTTAAGGCTGCACCTATCGCTCAGGAGGGCAGTGGAGAAGAGGACCCGCATTGGCTGTGTCAGGCGCAACCGAGCCGCTTCCACAGGCTCACTCAGCAGGACCGCCATGACCTTTACCTCCTGCTCCCAGCTTCTTAAGGCTTCCCGGGCCTGCAGCTGTGTGTCTGTGAGTCATGTACAAACTGAGCCCCCGACCTTTGAAGACTTCAAAGAGTTGCTGCCACTTCTTTACACCTCGCTCACAGGGCACGCCCACTTTTGCTGCGTTCGGCACTCTGCATTCCATCCTGAGCTCTGTGTTCTTCTGGTTTTTCCCTTAGTAGACATGGCTTTTTTTGCTGGTTAGCCCCTCTGAAAAACATGAGTATAGAAGATTTGCACTGTGAGAACCCTTCTTAACTCCTGTTAGGAGAGATAATATTTTGCTTAGCTAGATGTAATTTTATATACATTTGCAATTTTATGACTGTACGGCTGTTGGTTGCCCCGTGAGAAAGCTTTTGCTCAGTACAATAGGCTTGAGTTGGTTATGGTGACACCCCAATTATAAGTAACAGTTATAGGCTTAATTGCTGCACAAGGAAATGACATGCCCAATGCCATAGTTCTGTTTTGTTTATTATCGAAACTTATTACAAAGGCCGTGGGCATGGCTTATTTATTGTGAAAAGCACATGGTAAAGCCAATGGGCATCTTACAGTGGGTTGGTATCGCATTATGTTACAGGCCATTAAATGGAATGTGGTTGCATGTGATCTCACATATTGCCATAGGAGGCACGGGTTTAGGTGTTGGTCACACATGCTACCAAATCCTAGGAGTGGAATTTCACTGAGATGATGTTTGCTAGGCCCTATTGAGATGGGCTGTATATTGTTTTGCCAACTGTAATTTTGTACATACTTGTAATTTTGCACTATTATAATTCTTGCTACAATTTTAAATGTAAGCCTTATTTTTTGCCAGCTTCTGCACACGTCTGTAGGCCTGGGTTGTATGCAGTGTCAAGCCATTGGTAAAGTCCTTATCAGTTCACTGGAAAAATATATGTCAGATTCCTTATATCCGACCTGTTTATGTTAAATTCAAACCGCTTTTAAGGGTGCATTGTGATTACACTGTGCTAAAGCCTGTAGGTAGGCAGTTTGTCACATTGATGCTCATGGATTACTGTAGCAGGCAAGGGTGTTGGTGCTGGTGACCCAAGTGAACAAACCATGCGGATAGACGATTTGCACTATGGTAATCCGAATTAGGCTCTATTAGTAGGGATTTGATATTGTTTTGATACCTATGTGTAGTACGTATAATTAGTAATAGTTTATGGTATACCTGATGGTTGCCTTGTGGGAAGGCTTATGAACCAACACTGCAGGCCCAAGTTGCTTATGGTAACAAGCCAAGAATAACTGCTTTAGGCTTGATTGCTTATAATGAAATATTATGATAAAGGCAGTAGGTTTGACATATTGATTGTGAAAAGCATATGTTAAAGTCAATAGGCATTCATGGGTGGATTATTATTACTGTGTATTAATAATAGGTATTTTATTACATGGTTTTGCACAGATTACCATAGTAGGCAAGCAGATGTTGGTTACCCCTCTGAATAACCGTGGCTTAGAGAAGATTTGAACTGTCAGAATCCTTGTTAAGCCATTTTAGGAGAGACAGTATTTTGCTTTGCCAATTGTAGTTGTGTATACTATGTACTTTTATGACTGTGTGCCTTGTGGGTTCCTTGTAGGAAAGTTCTTGCTCAGTACTGGAGGCCTCAGTTGGTCATGGTGATAAGCCACTGATAACAGCTGCAGGCCTGATTCGTTCACTAGGAAAAATATATTTCTGTTGCTGTAGGTCGGATTTGTTTATTATGAAAAGTTAGGATAAACACATTAGGCTTGACATATTGATTGTGAAAAACACATGTTAAAATCAACCGGCATTTAAGAGCGGATTGTTATTTCTCTATATTAAAGCCTACAGATAGCTTTTTTGTTACACAAACGGTCAAATTTCCTTTGTAGGGATTGAATTTGGTGTTGGTTACTGACTCTGACAAACCCTAGGGGCAGATGATTTGCACAATAGTAATTCTTGCTACAATCTCTTTTTAGATGTCTACTAGGATTTTGTAGCAAAACAATCATTAAATAATACATGCATCAATGTACATAAATATATATCCATATAGGTACATAGATGGGTATTGGGTCCACTCTCTTCTGCCACCGGTCTGTCTCAGTGTCATTTGCACTCTGTTTCCTACAATGACATCCAACTGCATAGGGTAATGGTTAATTCTGCATCAGTTATTGACTCTTTAGCCCTGTGAATGCTGCCATTTTCTGATCACATGTGTACATTCACCTAAAAATGAATGCACTTCAGTATCAGGGTTGGTTGGCCAGTCCTTTAGTTTAGTGTGGCTTAGTTTAATTTAGTTTTTAGCTACCTTTTCATTTCTTTACTTCTCCTCTTGTTATTTTAATGCTTCTTAAGACCTCTCCAGGCACTGCTAATAGGTTGATTGCTTACTGCTCATTTCATCTGCAGTGTGCCAAATTCTACATGACTACTTCCCCTAAACCAGGAGATCGTTATGAAATGCAGTTGGTTATAGTGTATCATTGTTTTACCATTTCAAGATGGCCATTGTCTTGATTCTAAAAGAAGCTGTCATGCTTGAACTTTAAAACAATGATAGACTATTTACAATACCTTTGCAAAATGAACACCCACTGCTACATTTAATTTTGTTATTGCAAACATATGTTCACCTTGTTTAGAAGGCAGCATGTTTTCTTTTTGCTACTTGTACTCTCTTAACTTTTCTTGCATGTTGTTGCGTTTGTGTGTGTTTAATTGCTGTTGTGTCATAAGGTGAATGGAAGGATGAGTCAGAGGATTGATGAATGAATGCACGAGTGCAATAATGAGAGATAGAGTTCAGTTATGATGAATTATTGTATGTCTCCACCCATCAGTGACACAAAAAGCACTTTATTTCAAAAGCCAGACCTATTTGCGTTGCCATTGCTTGTTTAACATGTGATACAAAAGGGGATGATGGACGGAACGTTTGAGCCAATCAAACACTCGCCCCCAGTCAACTGATCTGGGTTTAATCCATCATCATTCTTTAGCTCACTCCACCACCCCAGTTCAGACATGGCCATATGCAAATCAGTCTGACCCTGTGCCTCATGGGAACAGTCCAGCCCGAACTGCCAAGCCATGTCTTCCCTGGACCGGAAACAAGCATCCTAGGACCGGTTTCTGGCATTTCAGCCGTCATCAGCCAGGCTTGCTTGAATCCAGTGGCAAAGTGAGCAAGGGACCCACGTCTGGGCATACCCCCGCCAACATAGGGCGACCAAAGCGATACAAAGGGGATGATGGACGGAACGTTTGAGCCAATCAAACACTCACCCCCAGTCAACTGATCTGGGTTTAATCCATCATCATTCTTTAGCTCACTCCACCACCCCAGTTCAGACATGGCCATATGCAAATCAGTCTGACCCTGTGCCTCATGGGAACAGTCCAGCCCGAACTGCCAAGCCATGTCTTCCCTGGACCGGAAACAAGCATCCTAGGACCGGTTTCTGGCATTTCAGCCGTCATCAGCCAGGCTTGCTTGAATCCAGTGGCAAAGTGAGCAAGGGACCCACGTCTGGGCATACCCCGCCAACTTAGGGCGACCAAGCGATACAAAGGGGATGTATCGCTTGGTACAGCCCTAAGATGGCGGTATGCCCAGACGTGAGTCCCTTGCTCACTCTGCCACTGGATTCAAGCAAGCCTGGCTGATGACGGCTGAATGCCAGAAACCGGTCCTAGGATGCTGTTTCCGGTCCAGAAGACATGGCTGGCAGTTCGGGCTGGACTGTTCCCATGAGCACAGGGTCAGACTGATTTGCATATGGCCATGTCTAGAACTGGAGTGGTGGAGTGAGCTAAAGAATGATGATGGATTAAACCCAGATCAGTTGACTGGGGTGAGTGTTTGATTGGCTCAAGCGCTTCGTCCATCATCCCCTTTGTATCAGCTTGGTCGCCCTAAGTTGGCGGGGTATGCCAGACGTGGGTCCCTTGCTCACTCTGCCACTGGATTCAAGCAAGCCTGGCTGATGATGGCTGAAATGCCAGAAACCGATCCTAGGATGCTTGTTTCGGTCCAGGGAAGACATGGCTTGGCAGTTCGAGCTGGACTGTTCCCATGAGGCACAGGGTCAGACTGATTTGCATATGCATGTCTGAACTGGGAGTGATGGAGTGAGCTAAAGAATGATGATGGATTAAACCCAGATCAGTTGACTGGGGTGAGTGTTTGATTGGCTCAAGCGTTCCGTCCATCATCCCCTTTGTATCGCTGGTCGCCCTAAGTTGGCGGGGGTATGCCCAGACGTGGGTCCCTTGCTCACTCTGCCACTGGATTCAAGCAAGCCTGGCTGATGACGGCTGAAATGCCAGAAACCGGTCCTAGGATGCTTGTTTCCGGTCCAGGGAAGACATGGCTTGGCAGTTCGGGCTGGACTGTTCCCATGAGGCACAGGGTCAGACTGATTTGCATATGGCCATGTCTGAACTGGGGTGGTGGAGTGAGCTAAAGAATGATGATGGATTAAACCCAGATCAGTTGACTGGGGGTGAGTGTTTGATTGGCTCAAGCGTTCCGTCCATCATCCCCTTTTGTATCGCTTTGGTCGCCCTAAGTTGGCGGGGGTATGCCCAGACGTGGGTCCCTTGCTCACTCTGCCACTGGATTCAAGCAAGCCTGGCTGATGACGGCTGAAATGCCAGAAACCGGTCCTAGGATGCTTGTTTCCGGTCCAGGGAAGACATGGCTTGGCAGTTCGGGCTGGACTGTTCCCATGAGGCACAGGGTCAGACTGATTTGCATATGGCCATGTCTGAACTGGGGTGGTGGAGTGAGCTAAAGAATGATGATGGATTAAACCCAGATCAGTTGACTGGGGGTGAGTGTTTGATTGGCTCAAACGTTCCGTCCATCATCCCCTTTTGTATTGTTTAACATGTGAAGCAGTTAGCAGTTGTGCCTTCATCATTATTTTTCTATTAAAGATAAAGAGGCCAGATCCTTTTTCTCCCACATGTTAAGAATTGTAAATACTTTTTATGACACAATTATCCCCTGCAGTTGTTAAAGATTTTTTCATTATCTTTGTTCTATTTGGTCCACTCGTCCCCACCATCGCCTTTCTTTTACCCATAATTTAATCAAACAGAATAAACACGATAATAATGATTAGGTTTCAGGAGATAAATAAAACCCTCACAGCAGATAGATCAGGCAAGCACCAACCAAACAATCTCCAGCCCCGAATGCACAGTAGTTCAAACCATTTAACAATCCAGTTCTAGTTCCAGGAAATGTTCCCGATCAAGGCTGGGCCAATCATAAATATATCTATGGTGATCCAACAAATAGAAAGAAGAAAGTACCTTCAAGTGGGAGACACGTTCGAGGGGTGGCCCAGCCAAACCTCCTCCAGGCTCCGACGGGCATGGACAGGTGCTTTATTAGTGCAGCCAGGAAACGTGGGGGACATGGGAGCAGGGGTAGACGGGACTTGTGCTCCTCAGTGGCCAGGTGTCGGTGGCGGCTTTAACCCCACAGCATCAGCTCCCCTCAAGAAAAGGTAAGTATGGTAGTTAGCGAGCTCCAGCAGCGCTACTTGGTCACCTGCAGCAAGTCAAGTGGGCAAGTCAGCCAAAGTATGCCTGTAAAAGTGATCCTTGCTATCTCCAGATGAGTGATGTGAGCCTCATACATGTAGGCGCCCAAAAATTATGTACATATGTCCTCCACAGAAATTACAAAGGCCTGCTTTCCTCAGGTAAACACCTTTACTTTGCTAGTGACTCGCGATCCCCCAATGGAAGGGCTCATGAAGAGGAATCCAAAGTGAAAGGAATAGCGCAAAATACGTGGTGTGCGCTTACTGCGTGTGACAGCACGCTGGGTGGGAGCATTACTCCGAGGTCGCAGTCGGCTTAGGCAGTGAGCCACCAGAGCCCCCGGAGATACAAATTCCTTTTCGGCAATGCGGTGATGACTTCATAGGTGCCCTTCATCTCTGCCTCGTGTTAAGAAATCCAGGGGACAAACAGGGCCAAATAGCTCGGCATCACTGTTAGACACGGAGGCACCAACTTGCCCCATTAACCCCTAATCTACCCTACCTCTCATATTCTCAAACAGCGAGCCCTCCAAGCATTTAAATATTTGAACTTTACGAAGAGGCATCGGGCCTCCAGGTCAACCTGAATAAATTATTGCTGGTGCCACTCACAGGATCGGATAGAGATGTAACATGGCGGGCACTTATACTTGTTGGTACCACAGGCTTTAAATAGGGCTTTTCAAAACGGGACAACATTGGTATAATGGCTCTTGCAGATGTATGAGTCGGCGGTACAGTCACCACCTTCCAAGACCTGCAGGCTCAGTTCTCCCTATCGGTAACCCGATTCCACAAATATCTTCAATTGAGGGATTCTTTACAGCCCTACATGTCACAACTCTCTAACCTTCTGGAGCATAGTCCCCTGGAAGCTAAATTATTAATGGGTAGATTGGGGAAGGGAGGGGCATCCCAAACATACTGGTGTGATACTGACTGGACTCTGGCACGACTGGCCCCTCAAGAAATAGCAATATTCTCGAGACTGAGGTGCATACAGCTTAACTATCTCCATACCACTAACTTCACCCTGCTCTGGCTTTGGTGGCTGGCAAATCCCCAACTCCAGACTGCTACGGATGTTCCTGCCCTTGGGCAGACTTTTACCATATGGTCTGGCAGTGCCTGCCATTGCATCCTACTGGCAATGCATCATGACTACCCTTACTCAAATACTGGCAACCCCTCCACTCCTACTCCAACATAGGCACTCTTAGGTGCATTAGATGAGGTGGGGAATAGCAGGGGGGATAGAGCTTTAATTGGACTGGAAGCTGGTTTGGCCAAAGGGGACATAGCACACAGGAAGACTATCAAGCCAGAAATGTTTTCAAAGTCGGTACCGGAAGTAGCCCTGGGTTGTTTGGCTTGCTCGGATTCCTTTATATTTCTAACCCAGAATGTGCTGCAAATATCAATCTTTAGGCTAAAATCACTGAATTGGTGAACAATAAAAGTCTTATCGCCTAACATTCCCAACTTCTCCAAATAAAAACAATACCCCGTATATATGGAATAATTTATGGTCCGCAACAGGAAGAGCTCAAAATCAAGCCATGAAAATGTTGAGAACTTTGTTTTGACTTACATCAATTCGTGGCGTGTGGATTGCTGGGGTGTTTGGGTCAGCAGTCAACTGACATCCAATAAAAACAACTAACGCTGGGATTTTCTGAAAACTAAAGGCCTAGGACATTTTAATTAAATGGTTAGTATAGATCCTAGTATGCTTTCTTACCAGAATGCCCTGAAAACTTCAGAACTATGCTTAATAAACAATTTCCTCTCAATTATCACATAAAAGAATAATTTGATTTTAAAATTAGCTAGTGTCTTTATGAGACACTCTGGCTCTCTTGCAACATCCACCGTATTCTTTGTCTGAAAGCTAAGAGGGGCCTTGAGGATGTTTCCACTACAGATACCTCACAGACATACCATTAAATATGGAAAACTCATACCACTGATTATGATGTTATTAGACCCCGGGCCATTCCCCACAGTGCACAGTCAGCTTTATTTACAGGAAATATATAACTCGTGTGGTGAAGGAAACAAATTAGAGTGGAAGACTATCTCCCAGACAAAATGTGAATTATAAAATGATTTGGTGATACTTTTGAGGCTTAAGACACCCAAGCTGCATTTCAACATTTTGTTAAAGAGTTTTCTCCAACATAATGGACATTTTGCTTGTTGAATGTTGTGCTGTTGCAGAGTGGTACAGCAAATAAAATACCACATCAATCATGTCCCACCGCTGTTGCCGAAAAGTAGAGACCATTGTTTGGATAAAAGCAATGGAACGCCTAGTCTACATATTTCCCACAAAAGGATACAAATGGATACACAGATGATCACCTCCACTCATCATTGTATTTGTTCTAACTTTTACTACCATTTAATCCAGGTTTTCTGGGACTATTACACCTTTCACAGACAAGTCACCGAAATATATACCTGTTATGGTCTTCTAAAATAAAAAAAATAGCATTCTAGAACCTAAATATTGACTTTTCTTCAGCTTCTGAATAGCATCATTAAGATAACCCTTTTGTGGCTGAAGCTGCCCCATCGTCTTCTGCTCTGAAGGTAGCACAGTTAAGGTATTTCTGAAACTGAATTATCTAATAAGTTAATTTATTTTGCCAGGACATCACCACTACTTTCTTTGGCTTGTTTCATAACATGAAGAGTTATTGGTGACTTGAGATTCATTCAAACGTTAATGACATTATCTGCAAGTGGTATGACACTTTGTAACTGTAGTAGCATAATTTTACAACATATTAGGTCTTAAAGCCACCTGGTGACTAGATACACTAGCAGCTTTAAACATACTACAAATATTTGCCTATGGTTTTTGCAGGCCCTGCGATGAATCATAAAAATAGTTAGCTAAGTGTTTTATCCTCTTTAAACTGTTCAGTTGCCTAAACAATTTGATTCAGATCTATCGAAACTTTATACCACCACAAAGTGACTCAAAGTAATGCAAAGTCGTGCATAGTTTTGATACAAAATTGGCTTTCCAGAGCAAAAACGTTTATTGTCCTGGAAAGTTGCCCTTTCTGTAGCCCTTTGCCTGCTACACGCTGCTTTGTGCTAATTTACGTTGAGTGTGCGTTCAGTGGTGGTACTTGGTCACTCCAAAGCTACCACCAATGTTTTGTATGCAAAGCCAGGTCTATAAACATTGTCAAATGTGGATTTGCATCAATAAATAATGCTTCTTGAGGCACGCACAAAGTCAGAGAAATATTTTAATTTCTCCTACCATTTCAAACATTGTATGTATGCTGTGCTGTGTAGCACACAACTATGGGGCCGATTCCGATTCTGGCCGGAAAACGTACCGACCGACTCGGAGCCGGAATTAATTCCCACCGACACGTACCGGTGCAGCCCGACCCGCCAAGTACGATGAAAAGCGAGCAAAACCCGACCGACTCGTACGGAACAAAAGCCGAACGACCGAGCCGCGCGGAAAACAGCAATCCGGCCGGAAAAACACGCGATTCGAACCGACCGACTCGCCCCGGAACAATACCGAGCGAGAAGTACCCGCGGACTCCCACCCACCAAGTACGATGCAAGGCGTGGAAAACCACGACCGAGTCGCACGGAGGACAAACCCGTACGACCGACACGCATACAAAACTGCGAGGCGAAGCAACCCAAAACACCGCGACCGACGCGTACGCAGCATAGAAAACAGCACAAACACAGGCGTGAGCGAAGCGGATAAGCCCGTACGAGACAACTGCAGGGTCCGACTCGGTCACAAGAACGTCTCCTACATGCACGAAAAGTACAAAGGGAAAATACACAAAAAAGGCCAAACAAGCTATTACAAAGCCAATAAATACTGGGGGGAGGGGCAGGGAACAAAGACACACCCACAACTCCACCTATATAAAGGACACAAATCCCTACCATGATCCTTTGCAAATTCAAATTACCTGCCAGCACTCAACAGACAGCAACCACACACCCACAGCTCATCCATCACACAAGCCACACACCATCAGCACCTCAACAAATAGCACCCTCACATACACCCAGCAAAACACACACTCACACACCTTCACCTGCACACCAACACACACATCACTCACCATCACCACCCATCACCATGCCCCCAAAGAAGAATCATAAGTTCCTAGATAGTGAATTGGAAGTCCTGGTAGATGAGATCCTCAGGGAAGAGCCACAGCTCTTTGGTACACTGGTCCAACAGACACCCATGTCACAGAAAACAAAGATGTGGGAGAGGATCGTCGACAGGGTGAACGCACAATCACCATGTTTGCGCACAAAGACAGACATCCAGAACAGGTGGTATGACGTGCGCAGGAGGGTCAAGGAGCTGTTGAAGAAGGACTACCTCTTGAGCCAACACACCGGCAGTGGCCCTCCTGCCAAGCCAGTATACCTCAGCCCTGGGAGGAGAAGGTGCGGGCCATCCTACCACCAGTGAGCGTCTATGGACTAGAAAACATCCCAGAGCCTGGTGAGTACACAACAAATGTACACAATATTCTGCGACTACACACACACATCACTGTCAAGGGGAGAGTCAAACCATGCACTCTTAGCAAATACACAGCAACCAGAACAGAATCATCCCAAAATGTGTATGTCACTCAGAGAAACACAACACATGCCATCTCAAAGTGACATTTAACTGTGTCATCACATGTACAAACACAACTACAACTACAGCTAGGCAGTGGCACAAATATAACTGACAAACACATCCAGACAAGTAGCCACCGCTACAACACCACCACACAGTGAAGCCCACTGAAAGAAAGGAAATATGTGTATGCTGGGCAAGTCAGTGTATCCAATAGCATCATGGGAGTTGTAGGCACAGATATTGGTCACCCCCACAACTGTCCCATCAACACCACCATGAACCATGCGCACATCACAGGGAGTGGAAAAGGACTCACAATATGGCTGACACTGGCTACTGCTGTGGGGAGCACAAGGCCCTGCTGGCAACTGTGCAACAACCAACAGCAGGACACAACTGACTGATTGCACTCCCTGCAATGGAAGCACGTTCCATGGTGGGATATCTGGCTGGGTGGGAAGGAGGACTCACAGCACTGACCATAGTCACAAGCACCTACCCTCACACACCCCCTCAACACAAACTCCACATAACCCACCTGGGAGAATGCAATGCCTCACATCCTAACTGAAGATCCCACAAAGAACCACCACCCTGGGTTATGCTGTGTGAAGCACAGGGACACTCCTGGGACTTTTAGCCAAACAACTGCCAGGACAACACTCCCAGCCATCCATTCAGCACAGGCAGCCCACCCCACAGGGAAGCAGAGTCAAAAGGAAGGAAGGATGGGCATGCTGGGAAGGGGGTGGAGGCAATAGCATGATGGGAGTTGCAGGCACAGATATTGCTCACCCTCACAATTGGCCCATCAACACCACTCTCAACTATGCTCACATGACAGGGAGTGGAAAAGGACTCACAAGATGGCTGACACTGGCTACTGCTGTGGGGAGCACAAGGCCCTGCTGGCAACTGTGCAACAACCAACAGCAGGACACCACTGACTGACATCCTGAAAGACAACTTGCACTCCCTGCAATGGAAGCACGTTCCATGGTGGGATATCTGGCTGGGTGGGAAGGAGGACTCACAGCACTGACCATAGTCACCAGCAGCTCCACCCACACACCCCCTAACACAAACTACACACAACTCACCTGGGAGAAAGCATTGCCTCACACACCAATCACATATCCCACAAAGAACCACAACCCTGGGTCATGCAGTGTGAAGCACAGGGACACACATGGGACTTGTAGCAAAACAAACCCCAGGATAACACTGTCAGCCATCTTGTCAGCTCAGGCACACAACCCCACAGGGAAGCTGAGTCAAAAGGAAGGAAGCATGGGCATGCTGGGAAGGGGGTGCAGGCAAAAGCATGATGGGAGTGGTAGTCACAGCCCAACATCCCCCACCCACATGGGCCAGGAAGTACACACCCAAGCATGCACACCTCACAGGGAGTCAAAAGCCACTTCAAAGATGTCTGACACTAGTGCTCTGTTGTAGGGAGCACAAGGCCATGCTGGGAACTGGCCAACAACCAACAGCAGGACACCACTGTCAGCCATCTTGCCATTGCTGTCACACCCACACACAGTGAAGTACACTCAAAAGGAAGGAAGTATGGGCATGCTGGGAAGGGGGGTGGAGGCAATAGCATGATGGGAGTGGTAGTCACAGATATTGCTCACCCTCACAATGCGCACATCAACACCACCATGAACAATGCCCACATCACAGGGAGTGGAAAACAACAGACAAGATGGCTAACACTGGCTACTGCTGTGGGGAGCACAAGGCCCTGCTGGCAACTGTGCACCAAACAACAGCAGGACACCACTGACTGACATCCTGAAAGACAACTTGCACTCCCTGCAATGGAAGCACGTTCCATGGTGGGATATCTGGCTGGGTGGGAAGGAGGACTCACAGCACTGACCATAGTCACAAGCACCTTCCCTCACACACCCCCTCAACACAAACTCCACATAACCCACCTGGGAGAATACAATGCCTCACATCCTAACTGAAGATCCCACAAAGAACCACCACCCTGGGTTATGCTGTGTGAAGCACAGGGACACTCCTGGGACTTTTAGCCAAACAACTGCCAGGACAACACTCCCAGCCATCCATTCAGCACAGGCAGCCCACCCCACAGGGAAGCAGAGTCAAAAGGAAGGAAGGATGGGCATGCTGGGAAGGGGGTGGAGGCAATAGCATGATGGGAGTTGCAGGCACAGATATTGCTCACCCTCACAATTGGCCCATCAACACCACTCTCAACCATGCTCACATCACAGGGAGTGGAAAGGACTCACAAGATGTCTGACACTGGCTACTGCTGTGGGGAGCACAAGGCCCTGCTGGCAACTGTGCAACAACCAACAGCAGGCCACCACTGTCAGCCATCTTGCCATTGCTCTCACACTCACACACACTGAAGTCCAGCCAAAAGCAAGTAAGTATGGGCATGCTGGGAAGTGGGGTGGACGCAATAGCATGATGGGAGTGGTAGTCACAGCTCAACATCCCCCACCCACATGGGCCAGCAAGCTCACACACAAGCATGCACACCCCACAGAGAGTGGAAAGCCCCATCAAAGATGTCTGACACTGGTGCTCTGTTGTGGGGAGCACAAGGCCATGCTGGGAACTGCCCACCAACCAACAGCAGGACACCATTGTCAGCCATCTTGCCATTGCTCTCACACTCACACACACTGAAGTCCACCCAAAAGCAAGTAAGTATGGGCATGCTGGGAAGTGGGGTGGACGCAATAGCATGATGGGAGTGGTAGTCACAGATATTGGTCACCCCCACAACTGTCCCATCAACACCACCCTGAACCATGCGCACATCACAGGGAGTGGAAAAGGACTCACAAGATGGCTGACACTGGCTACTGCTGTGGGAAGCACAAGGCCCTGCTGGCAACTGTGCAACAACCAACAGCAGGACACCACTGACTGACATCCTGAAAGACAACTTGCACTCCCTGCAATGAAAGCACGTTCCATGGTGGAATATCTGGCTGGGTGGGAAGGAGGACCGGATGTCAACCAAATACAACCAATGCAGATCATGTACACACCCCAACAATCACATAGAAATGCCCAAATAATGCAGGACAATGTGCTACACCAATATCAACCCCTGACTGTGACAACTTAGGACAATGCAATGTACAGGCCCGCATCCAGAGGCACAGTCACAACTGTCAGGTGTGTCAACCATTGATGCCTGCAGAAACATAACATACATTGTGTGTGTCTCCCAAAAACAGGTGATGATGGGGACACAGCAGCAGACGCTGAGGAATCTTCGTCCCAGGCTCAAGAGGATACGGAGCTCACTGGTGGGGAACAGCCTCTGCCCTCCTCGGATGAAGAAGACCTACCTGGCACCTCCGGAGCAAGTCATCATGCAGCACCAGCAGGACCACTAGCTGCACCCCCTGCACCCACCCCTCCAACGACTGTCAACACACATACCACCCCTGCCGACATGGACAGACCAAGGAGCACCACCACCACCAGCACAGGGACCCTGGACCAACGTGGGGCCATGGACACCACCACAACCAACAACCCACAAGGGGGCCCAGGGTCACCTGTGTGTGCCACCTCAGGTACTGCACGTGTCGCCAGGGGTGGTGGGAGGGGTGGGAGACATAGGTCGCTGCTCACAGAGGGGTCTGGACTGCATGATGACCCACAACTGGCATGCATAGCCGATGCGTACCAGTCCAGCACCGGAGAGTTCAGCCAGGTAGTGGGGCTCCTCAGGGACATTAAACAGCAGCAGGCTGCCCATCATGCCCGCTTGGACTCACACATGGCCCGCGTGGAGTCCAAGTGGGACACACTGCAAGAGATGACGGCGGTGCATAGGGACATATTACAATGCCTCCGCCAGATGAGCAGCAACCAGTCAACACCTCCCTGTGTGCCCACAACATCTGCTGCTGAAACAACTGCAACTGCCACAGGGAGGGCGTATGACTCTGGCGAAGAGTCCCCTGCACCGCAGCAGCCTGCAGTTGAGGGTCCCCCAAGAAGAGGGGCCGTCCGAGGAGGGGCAAGTGAGAGGCCGATGGCCATGTGCAACCCCCAGGAAGCCAAAACCTGTTCTGGATAATCACCTTTGTGCGCAAACTGTTCACCCTGTTGACTGCAACACAACTCTCCCACATGACATGGGGAGCTCAAGTTGGACCAATGTCTCTGATTACTGTTGACTTCACTCTGGACATTTCTGCTACCAGGACTTCCAAATCATCTAGGAACTTAGGATTACAATCACAATGTACAGCACACACCATCCTGTGCACTATACTCACACATGTATGTCAATAAACTCACTAATACACCATACTTGCCTCTGTTGTGATTCCTATGTTGTCTCAGAAGTGGCTATGATGATCTGGGAAATGACACTGTGCATGCTAACTGCTACAGCAAGTACAACACCGGCATGTGAGTCATGGCGACATCACACATATGAGGAGGCACACCACCAGGGCTACACAACACATACACACCATGGCCATCTGACTCATCGCCTACACTGATGTTGCCAGGAAATACGTTGCATTGCACAGACCCAACACCTATTCACAGTCTGTGTTAACTAGCCCACTGGTGCAGTAAGCAAATGTCAGTCAGATGTGTGATCACAGACAACGCACATCCCAAAGTGAAGCACAGGTTTAGCACACATTTGCAACATGTTGTAACCACCACAGATGCAAGGTAATCCCACCTGGCAGCGGGCACACAGTCAACAAGTGTAGAAGGAAGGAAGTCCATGGGTGTGGTGCACATCACCTGTAGGGACACAACAGCTACCACCCGGGAAGTCAAATCACGGTGTTGGGGAACACAGTTGACCAAACGACTCTGAAAGTACCCTGTGAAGGACAGAAATGACACAGTCAAAAGCACTGAAGAACAGGACAGAACTGCAATACTCATGCACAATACATGTTACAAGATACCCACACAGAACCAAGTTAGCATGTCAACACTGTTGGGGAGTACAGACTACCTGCAAGGACACATCGCTACACGCATACAGTCATGTAGCCCATGGACACACTCAAACAGCACCAGAGCACCACCAACACATATCATGCTAACTCACATCATTGACATGACATCTCTGGATACTCACATTCAGCTGAAGAAGTTGGTGATGAGCTGTGTGCGGACATCACCATCATCATCATCATCATCACTGGCATCGTGGTCCAGGCCAGGATCCTCCACAGGTGGCGGACGTTGGTCATCGTCATCCAGGATGAGAGGCAACTCCTTCCGCACTGCCAGGTTGTGGAGCATGCAGCAGACGATGATAATCTTGCACACCTTTGCTGGGGCATATGGGAGGGACCCTCCTGTCTTGTCGAGGCAGCGGAAGCGGCTCTTCAGGAGACCAAATGTCCGCTCAATCACTCTCCTCGTCTGACCATGTGCCTCATTGTAGCGCATCTGGGCTGGTGTCACAGGGTTCCTGAGGGGCGTCAGCAACCACGGCATGTTGGGGTATCCGGAGTCACCTACATACAGACAATTGCACATTAGCAGAGTTGGAAAAGAGGGTGGAACACTACATAGCAGAACACACACAATGGTACAAAGTCAGTACACACCAACAAGCCAGGCACGCTGGTTTGGCATCTGTGCCATCATCCTCGGGATGCGACTACTCCTCATCACGTAGGCATCGTGTGCAGAACCAGGGAAACGGGCACACACGTGTGTGATGCTCATATCTGCAAGACAGACCACCAGTGCATTGACCGAGTGGTAGTGTTTGCGGTTACGGTAGGCCTGCTCTTGGGCCTGTGGTGGTACCAAAGCCACATGTGTCCCATCAATGGAGCCAATGACATGTGGCATCCTCCCCAGGGCATAGAAGTCACTCTTCACGCCAGTGAGTCGTTGGAGTCTAGGGAAATAGATGTACTGGTTCAGGTATATCAACATAGCCTCCAAAACATCCCGGAGCACACAGCTGAACATGGTCTGTGACATCCCACCAGCAGTCGCCAGAGTGTGTTGAAAGGTACCGGTGGCAAAGAAGTGTAGGGCTGCCATCACCTTCACCTTGGGGGTCAGCGCTGTAGGGTACGGACGGCCAGGTTGCAAATGTGGTGCCAAGCGCACTGCCAAATCCTCAATCAGCTGCCTGGTGAAGCGGTACCGTCGGATGCTGTCACGTTCCACCATCATTGCAGGTCAGGGAATGGTCTAAGGACAGCTGGTGCCCTGCAGTGCATAGGTGAAGAAAGCAAGATTGTCAGTCACCCCACATATGTGGCATTGAACACACTCAACATCACATGATACATCTTTATGAGGCACAAGTACATGATGTGTGCAGTTCCATAAGGATATGTATGGCACATACATGGCCAACATCTAACATCACAGTTCAACAAGTGGCATCAATAAGTCACAGGTCGTGCCATTGGATATCATGAGGCTGTGTCCCAGTTCCCATCTCCTGCTGCCAAATTACAAACACACCCCACAGTGACATGTGAGGACTGATGTGCCCCAGGCATCACAGCTCAACGACACGTAGATTCCCAGGGACCCTGTATTGCCACATGGACACTGGCATGACATGGTGTATCATGTATACACCACAGCAAAACAACCATGACCCCCACAGGTAGTGGTCCCTGTTGCCTCGGCAGGACAGACATGGACGTCTGTGACACACACACGCACAACATCAAAGTCCATGCACAAACAACGTGGATGTGGAGACTGCCTCCCATTGTGCACATGAAATCAGAGACATTGGTAACACAACATGCACACAGACTGTGGAGGACCATCACCATTGTGCCAATGGGTCACCCTGGGTTAAACATACCGTCCCACATGGGACTCAGGGTGTATGTGACATGACATACACATACACCACCGTGAAATGTGACCATGCCACATGCTCAGATATGAACAGTTGCACATCACAGTGGTCATGTACACACGAAACACCAAGGATTCTGTCCCCATAAACACGTGCACAGCCTGGGGGTGGCTGCCCCCAAGTGACACCCACAGAACAACATCTTCACCCCCATACACGGAATAGGTAATGCAGCCTTACATGCCGTAGGATACAGTTTGGACAGGCTGTGGTGTTGTAGGTGTGCCCCTCACTCCCTGGGAAGTATATGTGGCTGGCATATGTTCACCTGTGACAGGCATGGTGACATATGCCAGTGACTTGTACAGGGATGCGTTGGACAGCAATGGACCGATCAGTGCGCACACATTGGCCATTGCATTCAATGTGCGCTGGTACGCGTTGTATTCGCAATACGCGTTGGACAGCAATGGACCGATCAGTGCGCACACATTGGCCATTGCATTCAATGTGCGCTGAGTACGCGTTGTATTCGCAATATGCGTTGGACAGCAATGGACCGATCAGTGCGCACACATTGGCCATTGCATTCAATGTGCGCTGGTACGCGTTGTATTCGCAACACGCGTTGGACAGCAATGGACCGATCAGTGCGCCACATTGGCCATTGCATTCAATGTGCGCTGGTACGCGTTGTATTCGCAATACGCGTTGGACAGCAATGGACCAATCAGTGCGCACACATTGGCCATTGCATTCAATGTGCGCTGGTACGCGTTGTATTCGCAATCACGTGTTGGACAGCAATGGACCGATCAGTGCGCACACATTGGCCATTGCATTCAATGTGCGCTGGTACGCGTTGTATTCGCAACACGCGTTGGACAGCAATGGACCGATCAGTGCGCACACATTGGCCATTGCATTCAATGTGCGCTGGTACGCGTTGTATTCGCAATACGGCGTTGGACAGCAATGGAGCGATCAGTGCGCACACATTGGCCATTGCATTCAATGTGCGCTGGTACAGCGTTGTATTCGCAATACTGCGTTGGACAGCAATGGACCGATCAGTGCGCACATTGGCCATTGCATTCAATGTGCGCTGATACGCGTTATATTCGCAACACGCTTTGGACAGCAATGGACCGATCAGTGCGCACACATTGGCCATTGCATTCAATGTGCGCTGAGTACGCGTTGTATTCGCAACACGCGTTGGACAGCAATGGACCGATCAGTGCGCACACATTGGCCATTGCATTCAATGTGCGCTGGTACGCGTTGTATTCGCAATACGCGTTGGACAGCAATGTACCGATCAGTGCGCACACATTGGCCATTGCATTCAATGTGCGCTGGTACGCGTTGTATTCGCAACACGCGTTGGACAGCAATGGACCGATCAGTGCGCACACATTGGCCATTGCATTCAATGTGCGCTGGTGCAGCGTTGTATCCTAGGTACGCGTTGAGCGGCAATGGTCCGATCGGTGTGCCCGGCCGGCCCATTGCATTCAATGTGTGCAGGTACGCGTTGTATCCTAGAGTACGTGTTGAGCGGCAATGGTCCGATCGGTGTGCCCGGCCCGGCCCATTGCATTCAATGTGTGCGAGTGCAGCGTTGTATCCTAGGTGCGCGTTGAACGGCAATGGTCCGATCGGTGCGCACCCATTGGCTATGGCCTGGCCTGGCAACGGACGCGTTTTCAAGATTTGAACGAGTCTGATGCTGTAAATTCAGTTGGTCACCCACAACAATGTTGCAATTTCAAGGGTGTCATGAAGTTGAACATTTGAAGGATGCTGGGGGCGTGTGTAAGTGGTGCGATTCCATGGATTGGCCAGATTCAGAAGATGCAAACGACTTGGACCTATCACTCTGGACACATGGGACAGTATCTGCCTCTGCAGCACACATATAATGCTGCTCCTGGTATTTTCATTGATCCTTCCCTGTATGCCTCACCCTATGCTAACCAGTTGGTTCACTGTGTTATTAATGTCCCCTAGCTTTCTATTCACGCGTCCTTCGCGCCTTGCCTTCACTGCTCCTGGTACTATTCATTGATCCTTCCCTGTATGCCTCACCCTATGCTAACCAGTTGCTTCACTGTGTTATTAATGTCCCCTCGCTACTGCCTTACAGCAATTGACGATTAATTGTTGTACATTTATAGTCCTTGTCTAACTCGCATTGCTTCTAATTGGTTATTAGTTAATGTACATCTCTAGTATCTGAATAGTTTAATGGGTATGATTTGATCATGACGCCAATCATTAGTTTGTCCCTTTTATAAATAGGTTCATATGTTACCTAGACCTGATCCTTTTCCAGGGGACCAATGTTTTTCTCCTTTTTGTCTAGATTCTACTTGCTCACACAGTTATTCGTCCTGATGATGGTCTCTAATTTATAGAGATCGAAACGCCGTCGACTTTTAACAACCAAAACTCCAACTGTACAAAT
The DNA here is from genome assembly GCA_963921515.1 of Calotriton arnoldi. Lineage (NCBI taxonomy): Eukaryota > Metazoa > Chordata > Amphibia > Caudata > Salamandridae > Calotriton > Calotriton arnoldi. The sequence goes on along the minus strand of CAWUFW010016935.1, from coordinate 223,233 downwards.
TCTTTTGAGTTTTGCCTATGTTGTCAATGTGATGTAATTTTAAGTCACCAGCACTTTTTCACTTTTTCACGCAACCTCACTTGATGTGTGAGCACCAGGACTAGATCCTAAATTATATGTGGATGATATAGCGTTTATGATGTAATAAATGTCTTGTCATTCCCACAACCTTGTGTCCCTCCATACGTTGTTTTCCTTTCCTTCTTTCTCGTAACACGAGAGCTCAGACGAAAGCTTTATTTCGATTAATAGTAGCCCTGGCTACCCGAGGACCATTTTGGCCTCACCTTGACCACTGTTCTTTAAAAATAAGGCTGTTCCCCTGAGAGCTCACTTGCCTGCACTACATGCTCCAGGACGACATCTGCCACTACACTGCTGCTGTCTCTGCCCCCTCTGGACCCTGCAATGGCACGTACTGTGGAGAGAGCCCCAGCCTTCAGCACTGAGGAGAACCAGGCCCTGCTGGACAGCCTCCTTCCACAGTACAGCAAGCTGTATGGGAAACCAGGGAGCAGGTGAGTGTTCTGTCCACTGCCTTTCTAAATGTGCATGTTGTCTGACTAGCAAGGCTAACAGTCTGCACGTCACTGGCTAGCAGGCTCACTGAGTAGTTGTCACCCCCATAGTGTGTAGTCATATGCACTGGACAGGAATAGTGCAGTGACAGTGCATTTAAACAAGGTTTTACTGCCCAGGCAATGATACCATGTAGTAACTGCTGGCATACTGTCCATGGCCATCGTTGCACTGCCTGTGTACATCATGTGCCCCTGTGATTGAGACATGTAAATCCAACTGTGTAATGCACGGTTATGTTGCATGTGTAGTAATGGCATTCTCACTTTGTCATCCTCACAGGTTGATGCCCACCAGAAGCAGAAGATATGGCTGACCATCGTCCAGGCAGTGAGATCCGTGGGGGACTACAAGCGCCGGATCCGCAACTGCCAGAAGAGGTGCGAGGACCTTCGGGGCTGGACCCGGAGGATCGCACGGGTCCAGCTGAAGATGTCGCATCCTCGCAGGAGGGGCGGACACCGGACCCTGACCCCCCACATGCTCAGGATCCTGGCGGTGGTCTTCCCTGATCTGGATGGGCAGCTGAAGGCCAGAGAGCAGCAAGGAGGGGGTGAGTCCATGTCTGCATTGTGAACTATGTCTGCCATGCTATGTGCCCTCCTCTGGCCTGGTTAAACTTCCACAGTACATCAGTCTTGTGGTCCAGGACCCATGTCCCTCTATTGTGCACTACCCACTCCTCATCTGATACCCAGGTGTGGCCCTTACAGTCAGGGTATTGTGTCACTTGGGTACTGTGTCCCTGCAGTTTGCTTGACTCAAGGTGGGGGACAGCATCTGTTTCCCTGACTCTGTGGTGGGCATCATGGGTGGGTCCATTGCTTACACAAGGCCTGTGTTCTGACATGTGTTCTGCGTGTTACTTTGATATGTGGCCCAATTGCTGAGCTGATCCACCACATGTGCCTGGGGTATCTGGCACACACCCATGCTGCGGGTGGGAATAATGTTTGGGCCCCAGGAGTGTGTATATAAGGTGTGTCACACATACGTAGCCAGCTGCCTACTGTCCAGGGCTCATCCCTCATTCATGTGGGGCAGGACAGTCATGCCTACTCCAGGCCATACAATACACTCTGTACTCCCACTGCCGTGTATCAGCTGACACGTTTTGCTCAGTGATTTGTCCCCTCAGGTGTCTGCCTCTGTGTCAGTGTGCTGTGGCTTCGTTGTCAGGTCTGCTGGGGTGTTCCTCGGTTGGGGCTCCGCATGCCACCGGAGATGTGACCATAGGAGATGATACTTGTGTGACACATAGGTGTTTGATCACCTGACCGTGCAGACTGGGGTATGCGAATATGAAGTTCAGGCAGCTGTTTCCCATTCCCAGCAGATTGTGAGGTGCTCAGGTGCAGAGGGTAGTGTTACAGGTCTCCCATATGTCCAATGGGTATGACCTGGACAGAGGAGGGTTCAGATGATGTGGTGTGTGGGGGATGTACATGTGCACTTGTTCAGCTCCAGGACTTGCATTCCCCATGATCTACTATTGTGACACAGTGCAGAGTGTTGTTGTCTGGCTGCCCTGCCCATGTGACTGGAGAAAGTGATGTATGACTTAGCAGGCATGGCTGTGCCATGGCATGTGACTTCCTATTAGTGATCCTGCAGGGGAGTGACATGTGCTACATGCACACCATTGTGGCAATGGCTATCAGGACATGGGTGCATCATGGTGTCTGTCCCTGGTATGCATGACATGCATTTCCTATTTGACTCTGGGCATCCCTTACATCCGGACACCTGTACTGACTCAGTGGCAAGAGTTGTGATGTGTGCATGTCCACATGCTTCACCGGGTTCTCTGCACTGTCCAAATACTGTGTAGGTGGTGCATGTGTCCACACTGGGGTATTGCCATCCAACAGACACCAGACAGATGGGTGCAAGGCCAGGTGGGATGTGAGTGCCATGGTTGACCATCAGACTGACAATTGACTTCTCCTGTTCTGTTTGTGCAGTTTTAGCAATGTTCAACTAAGGATGCCAGGGCTTGCTCTGTAATGTGCTGTACTTACTGTGGTGTGTGCGTTCGGTGCAGGTGACTGATGTCTGTCTGTTTCCCTATTGATCGCAGATACATCCACGGCCACAGGAGGGGACAGCTCCACGGACCAGGAGGAGCCGCAGAGCCAGACTGGGTCAGCAGCCGAGGAGTGGTCTGAGGGACCCAGTGGCACGGAGGGCGAGGGGAGCCACACCGAGGAGTCCTCAGCACCATCCACCTCAGCTGAGGACCAGAGCAACTCGGACGATGACTCCCTTATGGAGGCGGGTGTCAGCAGCCACCACACCCCAGCTAGTGTTGCTGTCCCCGCCACCACCACCACCACCACCACCGCCCTCCCGTTGGCTCCCATTCCCGAGGTCCGTGGAGGCTCCCATGTTCGGGAGCGTGTCTCCTTCGGGCCAGGCACCGCACCCCTGCCCCTGTGTCCCCTGCTGCCCTGAGTGAGGAGTCTGTGTACCTCCTCCGCCAGCTCCATGTAGGACAGACAGCGATGCTGAGTGTCCTCCATGCACACACCAGTCTGTTGACTCAGCTGGTGTCATTCATGGAGGGCATCTCATCGGGCATGTCTGACCTACAGAGGGGCAATAGGTCCATGGACTCCTCCCTGACGGCAGCAGTGTCCCTCCTCCGACAGTCCCTCACCCCTCCTGCCTCTGCCCCATCCACACTCCCCAGCACCTTACCCGTCCCAAGCACACACACACTGGCACATGCACACACCAGCACAGACACATGCAGCAGACAGACACACACGCCACAAACAAGACGCACACGCACGCACCGTCAGGGGACTGAAACCACACTCACATGGGATGGGGCACAGGCACAAACACACGCATCCACAAGCACTGCACAGTCCTCAGTTGCCTCTCCCTCCAAAGACCCCTCCCTTGCCTCACCTGCAACCCCAAATACACAGCGGCTCTTCCTCTGTAACCTTGGCCTCTTCCCCTCCGACCCAGCTGATCCAGCATTCAGGGGGAAGAGGAAGCCCACCCACACGGAGCGGAGTGCACCTGGCCCCCGGACACCATCCCCCAGGTGCAGACCGACTGAGGCCCCCACCCGCAAGTCCCCCCGGTCCCGGAAGAGCAAGACCCCGCCGCCGCCCTGCAGCTCAGGCACCAAGTCTCCTTCCTCCATCCCTCAGGCCCCCACTCCACAGGTGCCCCCACCACACCCGGCCCCAGGTTCCCCCACCCACAGATACACCATCCCCAGAAGGGTCAGGCCTTCTCCCCCTGCCACTTGCTCTTCCGGCCCCACACCCCCCACTGCGCTTGTCTGTACCACTGATGTGGTGAGGGTGTCCTCCCCCTCTGTCCTGCCCACCTTACCTGATCCCCATTCTCCTCCCCTGGAGGTAGGCACTGCAGTGGAGTCCACTATCACCCTGTCTGACTTGGGCACTGCAGTGGCGGACCTGTCCACTCCATCTGCAGGGTCCACTGCAGTCGTGCCTGCACCCACAACATCTGAGTCATGCCCCCAGTTGTGCCGGCACACACCATGTCAGACACCTCCACTGCAGTTGTCAGTGGCTCTCCAGCACCCACCACCCCTTCCCTGCCTCCTCCTGGTGAGCCCTGATCCTGTCCCTGCGGTGCCTGGCCTGCCCCCCGTATGCCCCTCCTAGGGGATTGTCCCTGGTTTTGATCAGTGCAGGCATGCGTAGGGTGACATCTGCCACTGTCACCCTGTATTGACTTCCTTGATGGACTGGCCATTGGCCTTTGTTGATTGCTTACAGTTTTTCCAAGTTATTAACCCACATATGCTGAATAAAGCAACTTTCTGTTCACTAGTGCTTTTACTTCTGATGTACATGATGTTGATGACGCTAACCATGCACTTGCTGCAGTGATGGTGATATTTGGTCTCATGAAAATGAAGTGTTACTGTGCAGGAACCCATGTGGTCCAGGGGGACAGTGTCCTATCCTGTGGTGTATCCATGTCATCCTTAGCAGCATCTGAGGATGTAATGTTTTCAATATTTGGCAATGGGATTTCCTACTTACATTAGCAATGTCACATCTGTGGGTTCCACCCATGCACATCTGTTGTGTTTGCCATTGTTCAATTAGTCTACTTCCCTGACCGTGTGGCCATCTCCACTGGACATGCAGGTTTGGGCATCAATGGGGAAGGACTCATCTGTGTTGTCAGTGCAACTTGCTATACATGTGTGTTGGATCTGTGCTGTTGATTTCGTTGACATTCCCATGACCAGGCTGATGTGACGGGAGCCTTCATTTTGTGCTAATTGTTGACTGTGTGACCAAGTGTTCTGCTGACATGATGGAGCCCTACTGATGCGACATATGGCACAGCTTTCCTCACACAGGAGTGGAGTCCCCTCATGGCAGTGTGTACTCCTGTGACATCTCGTGCGCCCAAGGTGTGTGTTGTATGAGCATGTCTGTGTGTTCACTTCCATTTTGCTGTGCATGCTGGGATCCGTAGTGATGTTCCTGTTTGTGATGCTTGCTGAGTTGACCTATGTTACCCCAAAGTCTTCTCCCTGGGTTCTCTGTGATGTGGGTGCATGGCACATTACTGGTCATCAGGGTGTCACCCATAGGTGTGTTTGCTGTCAGGGCTGAGTTTGTGGGCAGACGCTGATGTGTCACAGTCAGGATTCCCCTTTGCACTTGCTGTTTACTCCTGTCATGTGATTTCTTGTTTGTGTTAGCTTTCATTGGTTGTGACACGTTGTGTGTGTGACTGCTGGCACTCCTGAGGGCTGCAATGTTGGTAGTTGTCTATGTGTGTTCTTTGTGGGTGACCTTGGCTTCTTCATAGGTGTGTGACTGTGGCTGGGATCCCATTGGTTGGTGTGGTATTGCCGTCATGTCCATGTACAGCGTAGTGTGCAGTGTGTCAGACATTCAGGAGTCTGGTTGAGTGGCCATGTGTGATGTGTTTCTGCACCTTGGTTCCCACCACCCCCTGGGATTGTCATGGGTGCATGTGCAATGTCACCAGTGCATGTGAGCTTCACTGCTGCACATTGTTGGAGGTCGAGGTGTGTGGTGTTGAGTGTGTGCAGATGAGAGTTGTTGCCCGGCTAGACCCCTGCCTCCATGTTGGCCTTGGCTGACAGGCCGTGCTGATTGATTTGTGCTTGTGTAGGTGTGATGGTAGTTTGTTGCTCAGGACACATGACTGTGGTTCACAGTGTGAATGACATCTAGCTTTGTCATCACAGTGGGATTGTAATGCAGCCCAGGGTCACCACATTGTGGGGGCCCTGGGGGTAGTGCTGTGGTGTCTCTGTGTCTTGCTGTGTCAGTTGCTGTTCCTACATGCTTGTGTGACATGTGTGATTTGTGCTCCCTCTCATCTGACAATGCCTCATTGCCCACATAGGGGATTTGGATCCATGAGTTACCTTTGTGTGGCACTGTATGCACATCTGTGTAATTGGTATTCAGGCCTCCTCATGTGTTGTGTGGTTGCCTGGGGACACTGGTACCCCCCCCTCACCTGTTGTGTTTGATGTGCAGTGTGGGTCTGCCTGTTTGTGTATGTGCATCGGCACCACTGCATTGGCATATCTTAGGTGTGCCATTGGCTGTATGTTGTTTGGTGTGTTTGCCCTGGTGTCCCTGGGACTCCTAGGTCATCAGTCAGCACAATGATCATTGTGTGTGTGTCCCATTGCTGCCATGGTATGGTATCTGTTCACCTCACATCTACAGTCTCCACTGGGTATCTGAATTTGTGTGCCCATTGGTGCAAATATGTGGGTCTGCATTCTGATGGTCACTTCTGTCATTGTGTCATTGATGAATGTTGACAGTGTCAGCCCCCATGGGTGATGTTTGTCTGCACATGGCCAAAGGTATGTCTTATTTGCACTGCACTGTTGGCCTCCCCCATTCTATGTTGCTATGGGACACAAGCACTACTTTGCCACTGATGTGTTTGTTGTTCTGTGACCAGGAATCATCCATGCAGTTTGGCAGTTGCAGCTTTTTCTTTGTCGACACTTACATTTTGGGCACTGTGATGATGGGGGTTTGGACCCCATTGCCACAATGTTCAATATGTGCTTCAGCTATGGACCCCACACTTACATTTTGGGCACTGTGATGATGGGGGTTTGGACCCCATTGCCACAATGTTCAAATGTGCTCCAGCTATGGAGCCCACACTTACATTTTGGGCACTGTGATGATGGGGGTTTGGACCCCATTGCCACAATGTTCAATATGTGCTTCAGCAATGGCCCCACACTTACATTTTGGGCACTGTGATGATGGGGGTTTGGACCCCATTGCCACAATGTTCAATATGTGCTTCAGCTATGGACCCCACACTTACATTTTGGGCACTGTGATGATGGGGGTTTGGACCCCATTGCCACAATGTTCAATATGTGCTTCAGCTATGGACCCCACACTTACATTTTGGGCACTGTAATGATGGGGGTTTGGACCCCATTGCCACAATGTTCCATATGTGCTTCAGCTATGGACCTCACACTTACATTTTGGGCACTGTGATGATGGGGGTTTGGACCCCATTGCCACAATGTTCTAAATGTGCTTCAGCTATGGACCTCACACTTACATTTTGGGCACTGTGATGATGGGGGTTTGTACCCCATTGCCACAATGTTCTAAATGTGCTTCAGCTATGGACCTCACACTTACATTTTGGGCACTGTGATGATGGGGGTTTGGACCCCATTGCCACTATGGTCATGGCCTGCTTGCATTGTGGGTGCCACACACATTTATGTGTGGCACTTGTGATAGGGGGTCACATTGTATGTTCACAGTCCTGTTCAGTGTTGTAGGCATTTGACACAGTCTACACACGCTTGTCATGGTGTTGGGGGGGATGTCTTTGTGTTGCATTCTTTCTGCTGGTGTGTGCTTTTTGTGGCATGTATTTGCCATCCTGTGAGTGGGGGTGTTGTTGGTGGTAGGCATCCAGCCCCCCATGGGTAGAGGTGGTAGTGGTGGTAGGCATCTGGCACCCCCTGGGTAGAGGTGGTAGTAGTAGTAGGCATCTGGCACCCCCTGGGTAGAGGTGGTAGTAGTGGTAGGCATCTGGCACCCCCTGGGTAGAGGTGGTAGTAGTGGTAGGCATCCAGCCCCCATGGGTAGAGGTGGTAGTGGTGGTAGGCATCTGGCACCCCCTGGGTTGAGGTGGTAGTAGTGGTAGGCATCCAGCCCCCCATGGGTAGTGGTGGTAGTAGTGGTAGGCATCCACCCCCCATGGGTAGTGGTGGAAGTAGTGGTAGGCATCTGGCACCCCCTGGGTAAGGGTGGTAGTGGTCGTAGGCACCTGCCACCCCCTGGGTAGAGGTGGTAGTAGTTGTAGGCATCTGGCACCCCCTGGGTAGAGGTGGTAGTAGCGACAGGCATCCAGCCCCCATGGGTAGTGGTGGTAGTAGTGGTAGGCATCTGGCACCCCTGGGTAAGGGTGGTAGTGGTGGTAGGCACCTGGCACCCCTGGGTAGAGGTGGTAGTAGTGGTAGGCATCTGGCACCCCTGGGTAGAGGTGGTAGTAGTGGTAGGCATCTGGCACCCCCTGGGTAGAGGTGGTAGTAGTGGTAGGCACCTGGCACCCCTGGGTGAGGGTGGTAGTAGTGACAGGCATCCAGCCCCCTGGATCGAGGTGGTAGTGGTGACAGGCATCCGGGCCCCTATGTGTATATGTGGCATTGGTGATGGGCATCCCGCCCCTATGGTGCTGCTGTTTCTGATGTAAGTAATTTGTGCATCCCTCTGTGTGTGTGTGATATGTCTGGTACGTGTAGTTTGATTTTGTGGTTGGTGTCTGACTTACCTTCTGCGCCGTACGCGTCCGTGCCTGTTCCGGTAGTAGATGTAGAATATTGGTAGGATCGGAACGATGGGATTCATGGTTGGTTCGTCTCGTTCGTCTTTGTCGTTGCTTCGCCTCGTCCTCGTCGCTTGCGTGTTCGTCTCGTAGCCGTGGATCGTGTTGTGGCACGAATCGGAGTTTATGTGCGCCTCTCCCGGATGCTTTGACGTGCCGTGCGTAGCGACGGGTTCGGCGCGTACGGGAAGCGCATCGTACTTGTCCGGCCGGACGGGGCTGCTTTTTGGCTTCCGGGCGACTCGAATCTGCGTTTACGGATCCGGCTCGGTCGGGGAACAGGACCTGGATTGGGTGAGTACGACTGGGTCGGAATCTGTGCTGTTGTGCGCATCGTACTTGTTCGTTCGGATTAATGTGCGGATCGGTCGGGAAACAGGCATTCGCATGGCTTTTTTCCCGACCGAATGGTGTTAGGTGCGCCTCCGACCGAGATCGGAATCGGCCCCTAATTTGGGAAATGTTTTAAAAATTGCCTAAGTATAGGCATTTTTACTGGAAGAGTAACCTTCCGTACAAAATCTTTGCCAGACATCACAAACATACAACATTGCACTATGGTAAAAAGGTGAATGCTTGGCTCTAGCCAGCCTTAAAGAGTACCAACATAGGGGACAAGAGCAGAAGCAGACAATATTTAGTAAATACGGCTCTGTGCTGTTCTCTCCTCTCGTGCAACACAGACCAGAAGATATTTTGGCTTCACTCCATTGTGCTATTTCTTTGAAAGTCTGTCCCTTCAACTCTTGTGGACTCCTAGATGTACTACAATGTCCACACATCCTTAGTAACCTCAGTTCTTACATGACAGAAACCCACAACTACATGTGCACAAAGGTCCATGTTAAATGTCACAACACCTATTTTTGCCCGACCCCAAAAAAAACACAGATGAACTTGCTTTCTAATGGTGTCATTTGATTAGAATAATAGGGCATGCTGTACAGACAATACCAAAGTTCTAGAGGTGTTTTGGTAGCCTCAAATCGACAGACATGATGTTACACACATTCAAGCAGGTTCTGGTTGACCTCATTCAAAAGGTATGCACCAGACACCCGCAGGCACACTCGTTCCTCTCTCAGTACCACCAAAACATTTGCTTACCTTTATGCTAGGATTAATTTCCCACAAATGATACCATGATATAACTGTGATTCTATACTTCATCAAAAAAGTGGGATGTTTTATCCCTTATTAAAGCACATCACCTACACTTTGCCTAGCAACTATTTTTGTTAAATGTGCTCAAATCACTTGATCTTCCTTTCAGTGACAGGCACAGATTGTTGTTCACAATTTACTTTTAAGTTTTGGCAGATTTTTATGCAGCCTTTGGGTATCGATGGCAGGTATTTCTCAAACGCACAAAACTGGTTGTCTCCAAGGCTGATGTTTTGAAAGCCATAGTATGTTTTGTGAAAATACAGGAATTTGAAAACAAGGGGCCCCATTTCAGAAAAGTAATTTTATGGGTAGAAATGCCCACACATGTTGATTTACACATAGGCCTAGTCTTAAATAGCTTCCTAAATGCACTTCAGCAACTCCAACTGGAGATTTACACCTAGTGGTAGGAATTAATATCTCCACCCTCTTCAATAAATGGGTGGGATAGGTAAGAATCAAAAGTCAACTGCAAAGTTACAACTAGTAACCTTGCAAGTATATTTTGTGCATAAAACTGCTAAATATACACAGTAAGAGGAGATCTCCACCGATGCTAGAAGTATGAATTGGAAAAAATATGGAAATAGACATCACCTGAGGAAAATAATACACACCTCAGAAACATCACTACTGGGAGCACATAAATAGAGTCCTTACCTTTGACCCTGACCTTTTCCGCTTGTGCTTCCAAAATGTTGTGGAAGCTAGATATCAGCTACAGTAGGCTTGTGTCTTTGAGTGTGTGTAGGGTAATGCGAGATATGGTATAGGATCCGAGCCTTAGATTATTTTTTAAATAAAATTAAAACCCCTCTAATATTCGCGGACTGATTTGTACTGACATATGAGCCAACCCATCTTTTATTCTTAAAAAGACTGACGGTCTCCTCTTTGAGCAAATGTGTTTCCTGGAGAACAATGACCTGCGCAGGGGAATCCCTAAGATATTGCAAAATCTTATCTCTTCTAGGTCTTACGCGCAGGCCATTGACATTCCAGGACATAATCTGTATAGAGCTCATGGTGGTTCAAATCCACGGCCTCGTACCCATAGAAGACAAAGAGAAGACCAGCACCAGATCCATCGAGGTTCCATAACTATTGAGACTAATGAAACTATTTTGAGGCGAATGAGGACATTTTTTATTTTTTTACCCCTATGCTCCCTACCCCGAACCCGATGCCCCAGTTAGTGGACCCATGTGGCAGATGGGTCATTGTGAAAGTCATTATTTTGGGGTCCCAGTTTACCTTGGTTGGTTATTATGGACCCAATCAAGATGATCCCTCTTTTCTCAAAACCATCTTTTCTCACCTGTTAGATTTTCCAGACCCGGTAGTTTTAGCTGGAGATTTCAACTTCGTACTTAATCCTATATTAGACAAATCTCCAAACAACAGAGCTGCTGCTCTATCTAAATCTCGGGTTTACCTACAAGATATGATGGTGCAAACTGGTCTCTCTGATATTTGGAGAGAAAGATCTGGTCAGCAGCTGGGTGTTTCCTATTGTAACAACAAATACCGCCATAAATCAAGAATCGACTATATCTTGATTAGTCAATCTCTAAGGGGTAGAGTAAAGCACATTACCTATTTGACATCTCATCTTTCAGACCATTCCGGTATTTTAATAGATTTCGAGTGGCCACAGTCTCACCTAGTTAGAACATGGTCTTTTGACCGATCCTTACTCTTGGAGGAGGAAGAGATATCTTTCTTATCCCAGGAAACCGAATACTTTTTGAAAGCAAATTTAGATTCAGCTACAATATCGGTCGTCTGGGATTCCTTAAAGGCATTTTTGAGGGGTCAAATTACAAGCAGGATGAGCTTTAGAAATAAAAAATATAAAGGGGAGATTGTATCAATTGAGGCTAAATTGAAGGCTGTAGAGGTAGACCTAAATAGCCAGGCTGCACCCGAAATACAGCAAGAATACTTGACTAAATTTAATAAATTAAGAGAACAGCTGGAGAGTATTCTGCATACTAGGCTTATTCGAAGATGGGAGGCAAGTAGGATTGCCCACTTTGAATATGGTGAAGGGGCAGGCAAGCTCCTCGCTTGGAAAGCCAAATCAGATCGGTTACGAAATCAGATTAAAGAAATTGTTATCGAAGGCGAAGCTGTCACTCTCTCTTCGGATGAAGAAATTGGAGATGCCTTCTTTAATTTTTTTCAAGATCTTTACCAAGATGATAACTTGGTAGATAGATCTAAAACCAAGGATTGGCTGGATAAAATTTCACTCCCCTCCCTGAAACTTGAACAGCAGGATTATTTAGATCAGGACTTTACCCAAGAAGAGGTTAGGAAGGCTATATTTCTTGGTAAGAGAGGGAAGGCTGTAGGGCCCGATGGGCTTCCAGCCGAGCTCTACAAATTAATGAGCGATACGATCGTTCCTACTTTGACAAGGCTGTTCAATGAGATATTACAGGACGGACTAAAGCTCCCAATATCTTGGAATGATGCCACAGTCATTTTGATCTTGAAACGTGGAAAAAACCCATCGAGCTGTGGGTCATATAGGCCCATTTCGCTCTTGAATGCGGACTATAAAATCTTCGCTTCAATCTGTGCGGCCAGGTTAGGGCTTGTGGCTGGTAATATTCTTCATTCCGATCAGAAGGGCTTTGTCAAGGGAAGGCAATTAGCGGACCTTACCTACGATCTTATAGGGGCGATTGACTTGGCTTCCACGTACTCACTTCCCTTAGCTGCTATGACTTTGGACGCTACCAATGCCTTCGACAGGGTTAACTGGATCTACTTGTTGGAGGTCTTGGAAAAGTTTAACTTAGGAAAAAACTTTTGCCAAACTGTCCAACTGATATACCAGGAGCCAACAGCCAGACTCCTGGTTAACGGTAACATCACTAAATCCCTTAAGATATCCAGGGGGACCAGGCAGGGCTGCCCACTCTCCCCTCTCCTTTTTTATCTATATATTGAGCCGTTTGCCCAACGGCTCAGGGAAGATCTTAGTATTCAGCCTTTCAAATATGGGGATTGGGAGAGGAAGGTGGCCCTGTACGCGGATGATATTTTAGTTTTTTCTGCCGACCTGTCGACAGCTTTTCCAGCAGTGATTGATCTGGCACAAGATTTCGGGCTAGTCTCGGGTTATGAGATTAATGCTGCAAAGACCGAAATTATGGCCTGGAATCTTGAGAGGACCCAGCACCAGATCAGTTCCAATGTGAGATATTTGGGGATTAGAATCGTCCAAGATATAACAAAGATAGCTGAGGTAAATCTAACTTTGGTGGCTAAAGAATGTCAGAAGCTGATGAAGTCCTGGGCCCATCTCCCTTTAACCATTCTTGGGAGGGTGAATTTGGTTAAGATGACGATATTAACTAAGGTAACCTTTCTCTTCAATTGTATCCCTCTTCATTTTGAAAAATCGGCTATAGAGAAACTACAGCGGGATATAAACTCCTTTGTTTGGGCTTATAAAGCAACAAGAATAGCCTGGAAAAAGTTGAGGCGTAGGAGAGAGAAAGGTGGCCTTGCTCTGTCAGATTTGCAGCTTTATGCTTGGGCTTTTCAGCTTTCACACTCACGTATGCTCCTGAAAATGCCAGTAAGTACGGGAGCAGGTGAGATGTTCCTGGCCATGCTTAGGGGAGCTAACTTGCCTGAGGAGGGCTATCTGTTTAAATTTGGGGACCCAAACATTTTTTTAAAGGTTAAGCTGAAGGTTCTTCAGGGTCTTGCCAAAACATGGGCCAATCTTAAAAGCATGGTTGGACTCAACTATTTTGCTAGCTTGGCCCCGCTTCGGGATTCTCCCGGCGCTCCGGAGTGTCTGAGAGACAGATTGGCACTACCTCTTAGAAAAGCTGGGCTGATAGTCTGGGGGGACCTGGCCTTTGAAGGCACTCTTATTTCTTGGGAACAACTCAGAGATAGAGTTGGAGAAGGCCTTTCAAGGTTTAAATATTTTCAGTTGAGAAGTTGGGCCCAATCACAGCAAATCCTTAGAAAATCTATAGGAAGTGGCAACATCCTAGAACATCAGCTTGTGGCTAAGCCACCTGGGAGGAAGGAGGTTTCTTTTTGGTACCAAGCCATAGTGGAGACTGTAGACGGTGAATTTAAACTGGCCGATGAACTGTGGGGGGATTTTTATCTGACCAACATTGCTATTATCTGTGGCAGAACTCTTGTAAGATCCTGCATGATATAGTCAAACCAGCTTGGCTGAAAAGAAACCATTTGTTTACTATTCACAGGGCTTATTTCTCCCCACAAAGGCTCTCCAAAATTAGTAGTTGTAAAGTTAGGATTCCTAACTTTACTACTACTAAACTGAGACAAAATCCTAACTTTACGACTTTCGGTATTCACAAAAGGCATTTAGTAGTAGTAAAGTTAGGAATCCTAACTTTACTACTACTAAATGCCTTTTGTGAATACCGAAAGTCGTAAAGTTAGTATTTTGTCTCAGTTTAGTAGTAGTAAAGTTAGGAATCCTAACTTTACAACTACTAAATGCCTTTTCTGAATACCGAAAGTCGTAAAGTTAGGATTTTGTCTCAGATTACTTTTGTGAATCGGGCCCGAGCTTTTTTGGGTTCTAGTACTACTAAAGTAGATGTGCATATCACTTTGTGAATTGCAAGTGACTTTTGTAGGTGTGTTTTTGTATTTGCTTCTCCCTCTCTCCTTTATTTTTCAATTCCTCCATTTACTTTGTGGTCGATATTCCGGTTTTCTAGCCAGTTGTCCTGGCCCTCCAACATTTACTCTTAAAACCTAGAATTAGATGTTCATAGTTCTATGGGGAGGGAGATCTTTTTCTCATTTGGTCCCCAAACTTTGGAACTCAATGACCACGGAATTGAGACTTTTAAAGGACAAACGTAGTTTCAGGAAGAAACTTAAAACCTGGCTCTTCCCATGATTGTTCCTACATGTATCCCCGCCCCCCTCTCTGCAGCGCTGGGAAGCCCTTGGGCAGCAATGCGCTCTATAAATCCCTTAAACATAAACATGCATCCGCAGTAGAGAGCTCCACACTTAAGAGATAGGTCAGGCGTAATTGTAGCTTTACACCTACAGGAATGTGAATTGCGTTTAGGAGTAAATGAAGCAGTGTTATAGATATACAACTGCACATACTCGTAAATGCCTTTGTCAAAAGGCCCCAGGGAACTATAAATGAATTCAAGAAGACATTGCTCCTTTTAAAAAATGGTTCAACATTCTAAATTTTATTCTGAATTTTACCTTGCCAATCAGTCTATACGGGGGTGATGATCGCTAACCTGGAAATCAGGAACCAAATCCTAAAGTCAGTGTATGAGCAGGGGAATGACTGCTTTAGGCAAGGTCGTGTTTAGTTTATAAATGTATAAGTGCCAGGGCCCTAAGTATTTCTTAGAAGGCCACCATGATTGGCACTGCCAACTGTCCATGTCAGCACTGCCAAATATTAAGCATCAAACAATACAAGTGTGACATTTTGTACTATTCCAGATCATCTCTGGCTGTAAGGATAGCTTGAACCTGTTGGTTTATGCACTTTCATTAAAGTATATTGAACACTTTGTTCATGAACTCTGCTCAAAAACAGACAGTGCCACCAGGGGATGGACTGTCATATATAAGTGTGGGTGTTAAGAAGTAAGTGTTGTTGCTAAGAACCAGCAAACATCTGCACAAATTAAGCACTGGCAAGGGGTGGGATAGAAGTCCAGAGGGCGGTTAGGGAGAGTGAGAGGACACTTGGTCAAGGTTCTCCAAAGTCGGCATGGAGGGCCGAATCCTTGCCAGATTTTTAAGATACCTACATTTATCTAAATGGGGATATGCTAAAAATATGGCATGGATCAGGCCCTCCAGGACCAAGTTTGGAGAACCCTCACTAGGTAAACATCTAAAGAATATGAAAACAGGAGGGGATGCTGAGTTACATATCTGAGGGTGGCACAGCACAGGGAATTTCACATATACTTAAATTAGTCATAGGGAGTAGGATTGGCAGAGCATAAAAGGGACATTTTGTGTGGTCCCTCATTTACTCCTATCCATTTTTGGAATTGCTTCATGTGATCACCTTGGTTGTGTACGCACCATGCAATGCCAGATGGGTAACTATAGGGGACATTTGTGCAGGGGTTCTGAGAGATATCACAGCCAACTCGAGCGTTCCTTTCGTTGTCTGTCTGAAAAACAACCTGCCTGTTGAACCCTTCCCATATATGGTCCTAATGCGTGTAATACCATAACAGCAACAAACATCTATAATCATCAATCCCTACTCAAGGTAGACAAGGCAAGACCAGCCATCATAAGCCTACTATTATCTCCTAGATGTGTACCTACATGTCTATGTTTTGGTGCTGTGCTATGTGCAAAGACTCTCTGTTGGTCAGGATAAATTGTTATCAAGCATTATCCGCTCTTTTTTATCAGCACTGTTCACATACGACATGTACCAGACCATACAGTTCATAGTGATTTACCTTTCATAATAAATGCGGCTGAATGTAACTATTTCAAGTGTCCTGAAACTTTCCACGGGTGTGGAAGTCAGACATTTTTAGGGGCTGGCTTGACAGCGCAGCTGTCACCAGACCATTATGTGAGCATCACCAGAGAGGGGCTTTGGCTCCGCCCACGTGCTGGGAACCAGGAGTACATGTTTTGATTGGGCAGAGGTTGTGTGCTTCCACAAATAAGCACTCACCATCCAGGCAGCTGTGATCATTTTGTTTATTTATCCAGCTGCCTAAGTGTGAACTTTCAGGGGCACACGTGACACTGGAATGATATTAAAGTGTCTTAGCTAACTAGAGAATTTATGTTGTCGTTCTCTGGCAGCAGCACAGATGGGAGGAGGGCAGTCATTAACCTGGATTTTGAGGTCTGGCTTGACAGTGCAACTGTCACTTGACCTTTTAACTTACACCCATATTACTCTACGGTTCTTATCTTCCCCACAAATACACATCTATTCCCGTGCTATTTACTTGCAATTCTCCACATTACCTTACAACATTCCTTTTTGGCTAGACCTATTGGCATTGCCAATGATTGTTCTTCATAGCTGTGCTCAAACTAAAAGGAGCAAGGAAAAAAGGTGCGATGATTTGAAGATTGCAGTATACCACTTTTTAAAAGCACCACTGTTTAAAAAGCCATTCTGTTGGTTAGATTTCATTTTAAATCAAGCCTGCACCTCGAGCAGGCCCGAGACGCACCGTAATGAATGCGTGAACTGCGGAATGAGCCATTGATTTCCTCACTTTAATCAAAAGAATCACTGACGAAATTACCATTGTTTGTCACTATATTGTCAATTTTCGTGCTGTGAAATTTAAGAACCCCTGCTGTTATGTCTCATAGCAACTTTTTAGTAGCAGCGAGAGATGTGTGTGAATTGCTCGAACAGTACACATTCACAGCTGACATATTAAGAATGGGGCATTAAGAAGTTATATTTAGAAGAATAAAAGCTCCAATCAAATTTCTTTTGATTGCTTCAGCGGGAAAGGTAAGGCGATATTGCACGGTGTGCTTGTAAAGTCTCTGGCAATTAAACCGTACCAGGCAGTTAATTTTGAAACGCTTCCTAAGCAGCCTTGCTGAACATTTCGTAATTGAACACACGAACAGCCGGCGCTGCCTCGCTCGTCTGATACCGCTGTGTGCAATTTAGCATGACACCCCTCAAACAGGTTACACGAAAGGGGCTGTCCTTCTTGTTCCTCGCGCTATCATATTTATTCTGAACAATAATTTCAGAAAACATACGGTGAAGTGGTGGAAAGAGAAATGTGTGATCTTGTCTGCTCACCTGTCTGCTTGGGAAACCTCGGTAGGTGGCAGTGTTTTGTTGACAAATGCTGCGTTATTCCTGCCCAGGATCATATCACGCCACGCCAGCAGTAGTAATAAAGTGAACTTATGATTATATGATTATATTTTGCCCTGGCTGCAAATAACATCACTCTCCTTCCCTTATCTCTCATGGGTACTCACAAACATTTTCCTGGGGCCGCAAAGTTTGGTCTTTGGTGTCACCGAGGTCTGATGCCAGCGGGGGAGGGGGGTGTAAAGTGAGTGTAGGGGAAGCGAAGCATGTAAATATACTGGCTGAACTCAATTGCACAATGTGAAACCAGAAAACCTGGGATGAATCCCGGCTTCTCCACTTGACCAAATTGTGTGACCCTGGGTAATTGTTTTATTTCAATGTCCCTCCTTTTTTTCATTACCACATATAAGAGGACCTTAAAATACATGACTGCAGGATGCGTGCTGTTCAAAACAATCTCCTGTGCTTGGATCTAATCACTAATGGCATTGTTGTGGGGCGGGGTGGAGCATGAACGTTTCTAAATTCATGTTTGAAAACCATCACTTGAAAAAAATACTTCTAAATGCACTGCTATAATTTGATTTACTAAGGTGAAATGGTTCTACAGGTCAATGAAAAACACTTGAATTTTGAAAAGGTTACCGTATTTTTACATGTTTTATGTCTTTAAAATGAAGGTGTTCCTAAAGTTAAGGACCTAGTTACTTCCTTTTGTTTAACTGCAATTACCCTTTAAATAAGTAATTGCTGTATATTTACATTTTTTTTAATGTTAGTGCTGAGTCGAGCAAACAGCAGCCTAGTGCTGCTTCTGCTCAGGGGGCCGCATGTAAAGGTCAGGAGGGCCGCATGCGGCCCCCGGGCAGTACTTTGAGTATCACTGCCTTATCTGAAACGACAGCAAACAGTTGTAGTTGCCAGGAGTGTTGTGGACAGGGACATCTTATGGATTTCGGGGGCCCTGGGGCAAACTATTTTGGGGGCCCCTGTTTGGAACAGCTTTGAATTCATGATCCAATTTCAGCTCTTTTATGCCCTCTTTTGGCCCGGTCACTGACAGTGTGCACAGGGACTCCAGTGCAAATTCTGAATTTGTTTACATCTAATTCAGGGATAGTGGTATGTGTTTTCAATTTCATAATACATCAGCAGCTCACTAATATTATTGCAAAAAATCTCTTTGACCCCCTCCCATTTTTACATATGTGAGGTCCTGTTTTGATCTAAAAGAAAATAATCAAATGTTGCATGGTGTTAAAAAACGTAAAAACATTTCTGCAAAATGTCTGTAATAGACTCCCACACACCACCCTAATTAAAAATAAATTAAAGGAAAACTGTACTTGAAACAATCTGTTTAAGAAATATTCTAGGTCACCAGGGCAAGACTCTGCAGAAGGGATCTGGCTCTATAAGGGGGCCCCTGAAAGACTGGCGTCTTGGGCCAGGGCCCATTTTGATTAAGCCTTAAAATATCTCTTTGTGCAGGTGAGCAGAGCTTTATTTGCCGCATCTGTGTGAGCGGCCTCGGACCTACAACTGTACTTCACACAGATGGAAATAGCTCATTTTTTCCGAAGTGCCCTCTCTACAGCAGGGACATAGCAAGGATGCCAAGGGTCCTACTGCAGTCAAGCAGAAAGTGTCCTCTTTTTTAGGAAAAAGCACTAAAATAAAGCTAAAAGTGTGGTCCAGAAGGCATATTGCGCTCTTACTCCAGGGTGTCACTTCACCTTCTGCACTATTGATAGCTACACTTCTGGTCTACAGCACATACATTCACTCAGAAAATCTCTGAGTTAGTGCATGAGCTGTAGACAGTACAGCTCTGAAACACAAAATCAGTTACTGACATATGTTTCAGAGCTGTGCTGTCTGTCGCCCATGCACTAACTCTGAGATTTTCGTAGTTAATGTCTGCAGCGTAGATAATGCAGTACTGAGAAAAACAAGCACACATACCCCACCCACTTTAGCACTGAGGGGCATCATAATACAGCCCCGGGTACCACTTCTTAAACTTGCACAGCTCTGGGCCGATTTTTATTTGACTGTACTGACTAAAATGCATACATGTAACTGAGCTGTTCTCCTAGATGGTGCATGAGCTGCAGACAGCACAGTCGGAAATAGTGAGCAGTGGTTGTCTTTCTTTTTCTGGGTTCTGATTCACTAAATCACTAAATTCCAAGTCTAATGTCTGCGATTTAGACAGCTGCATAAACACAGGTGCAGAGAAGTGCCTGTAATATCGCCCATCGCGATATTTACGTCAAGTCGGGAGCACTGTTCGTAGATTGCCAAGGGTGTGTATAGGCTCACCCCGACGGCGTGGTATATGTTTGGTTAATCCCACGTTAGATGGGCGGATATTAATAAATAGGTGTGACCGCGAGGCAGGAGTCAGTCCCCCACTCCGCGAGCACGCATCAACAAGCAACTTAGCGTCACAGTATTTATTTAGCGAGTGGGTGCTATCTCCATCAGCGATCCTGGCCCTTTCACCGCACCGCAATTATCGTGGCGCCTCCTGCACGGCGCCACAACATAACTGTGCCCTGTCCAAGCACACACCTCCACTGCATCATAATTGGCATCCAGGGACCACCACTGAGTAAAAACAGGAAGTAGGCTACCCTATCTTAAGTACTTTAGATGGTTTGAACTTCAAAACAATAGACTAAAAATACAGAAACAAGCATTCATCAAACAACTACACAAATGATGAAATATTTTATTTAATTAAATTTAGGCCTCTCATTGTCCATGCTATATTGTGTGTGATGTATTTGCACTGCTTCCATGCATCAATCTGAGGATGCTAATTTAATTTTTAGCCTCCAATTTCAAATTCCTTCAAATTTACAGAACGTTTCAAAATGTTCAACTTTACATTTTGCTTTTTTATTTATATACACTTTAGTAATCTTTTAACGGTATTACATTTTCTAAGCAGTCAAGGATCCCCTGGGTAGGCTTTGCAGACCCACAGGGGGCCCCAGCCACAGGTTAAGAACCACTGCCTTAGGCCACTTTGCATTGCTATTAATGACTAAAAAATAGTGATCAGCTTTCATTTTGCATAGATAAAAACAGAAACGTGAGCCCAATTTACATCCATTTTAACTTTAACAGATGGGTCTAACTGATAAAGTTAAGTAGTGGCTTGTACCCATATTATATTTGTTTTAGCACCAGCGCCACACTCTTGTATTTGCAAGAAATATTACTAACAGGTGCTATATGGTGAAATGTTCCCAAGCAAAGAAGTGCGCTAGGATTAGCAATTTGTGAAATACAGATGCAACTAATGTTTGCATGTATGGTTCCCATTTAGGAGTCCATTTTTTGCAATTAAGAGGCAAATTCAGGCGGGGCACCTACACAAATGTAATTTGCAGAAGGGTGATTTTGCAAATAGTTTTTACCAAACAGACTTGCATGAGCAAGTAAGAAAAGAGAAATAAAAGCAGGAATTGAAGCAATAATGTTATTGCCTGAAACTGCCTTCTTATCTTCATGAATGAATGTCAGTACAGGGTGAATAGGAGAGGACCAAGGCATGTGCAGGTCATGTGCAAAGACTACGTGGCAGGTAATGTGCAGGAACTGATTGTAGTTGAGTAGTATAATGGATTTATTGGTTCACTTCGTACCAATTCTGCAAGAAAAAGTGTAGAAAAACAGGGGTGTGCAAAGATTTTTGTTGTTGTGTTGCAAGAATAGGTTTGACCAGTTCTTGTATATAGAGCCTCACTAAAGGGCTGATTCCGATTCCGCGGTCCTGTCGGAGGCGATTGGACCATCGAAGGTCTCTTCGGAAGCATTTGGTCCGACTGCCAGATTACGATGCATGCATCGTGTACTCCAACCGACCGCTGAAAGACTGCAGACTTTGACAGCTTTTCTCTGACAGGCAAGATGGCGGTCGGAGACAAACTGCATTCATAGAGCTGTACAGGGATCTCAGAACGCAGACCGGATTACGATGTGGGTTTCTGACGACAAGACCGTGGCGGTCCGACTGGCTGCATTGAGTTATTGGAAACAAAGGATTTGGGTGCATACTCACCCCAATCCGCTTCTCTCCAGCAGTCTCCACCGGGGATCCTTTGCTCCAAGTCCCCCCTACACCTCAGAAGTTAAATCCCAATGATCCTGTGGATGCCAGAATCCAGGTAAGTCCTTCTGCGGTAAATATCCGCATTGACTGGACTGTGCACATTATGCCACACTCCAGCAATGGGGTACAGGGTGCACAAGGCATATCCCCACATATGCTATGCATGTGTGTACATATCACATGTTTTCTGTGAGTTTTGTGCACATTTGCAGCAACATATTCGGGGATATGTGCTCTGCCGTAGCTGCGACCGCTGTGGTAGCAGCTGTTGCATTGTAATACGGCGGGGCAAGCTTCCCGGTCTCGGCAGTTTGAAAGGGCTCATAAAGACGGCGGTCGGACGGTCGGTCTGACCGACATTGTAATCAGCCCCTAAGATCATAGAGTTTCCTTCTTTTCACATTTTTATACAGCGCTAACTTGGCCCAGGGGCATTAGAGCGATTTACATGAGCACCCGATTACATAACACAAGGTCAGATTCATTTTCTATTAGGCACCCGGAGATTAAGTGATTTGACAAGGATTAATAGGATGTTGAGCCGACATTGGGACTTAAACTTTGTTCTCCAGTTCCAAAGTTGCTCTACCCTTAGGCCACATCTCCGCCTCTCATGAGCACAGCGCATCAGGCTGCCTGCCTCATGCGCATGCAATGTCTTCCTTACAGTTTATCAAAAATGTGATGGGTGTACATATCTTTTTCTCTTGCCAGAAGTCTGTGCATTTAGCAAACTTCTATTTTTGGGGATATTAATTTAGAGTGGCTTTCCATGTAGTAGCACAGTTTGGGAACTTTAACTTATTGTGGATGCGTTTTTTAAATTTACACAAAGGACTCTTAAGAAGAAAAGGCAGGGCATGTTCTTCTTGTATATTCAGGCGCAGATTTACAAAGGGCTTGCGTTGCCCTTTCGTCATGCAAGGCGACTCAAACCAGAGCAA
The DNA here is from genome assembly GCA_963921515.1 of Calotriton arnoldi. Taxonomy (NCBI): domain Eukaryota; kingdom Metazoa; phylum Chordata; class Amphibia; order Caudata; family Salamandridae; genus Calotriton; species Calotriton arnoldi. The sequence continues at coordinate 200,705 of CAWUFW010016935.1, read as the reverse complement.
GTCTTTTACTGGGATTTACTAAGGCACCCAAAGCCACTGTGAGTGGCTCTGCGTGGTTTAGTAAATCCAGAGTAACGCAAGGTAGCGCAAATTGCTGCCTTGCATTACTCTGCAATGTGAAGGTGTTCCATGGGTGGAGCATGGGCATTGCCATGCATCCACCCAATGGATTTTGACTGAATCACATATTTACTAGGTTAATAAACCTGGGATTGCATCAAAATGGCACGCTTTCCAAACAGAGACAAAACAAGGAGAAATTTTGCTATTTGTATTTGATAGTTCCTCTTTCTTATGGCTTGTTTTTATCACAAAAACAATCCTGCCGATAACACAGACCCTTGCACCATGGCACTAGGGTGCCTCGGTTGGTGCTAGGCAGCAGTCAGTGCACCATCACAGGGAGCGAGCAGGAATATGTCATATCTTAGTAGATTTCTGCTCTTTCCCTCTCAAGCAATGCAGCGCAGCAAGTTGTCTTGGTGTGTTGCGTGACTTTTTGATAAATCTGACCCTCAGTACCTGCTTCATCATCCTATCCTCCACAATCCTCTCCTTTGATGTTTGTTGACTGCCTGGCCATTTTGAAATTAGATACTGGTAGGAGAGCATCACACATGACAACACTGTTTTTTTGCAACCTCTCTGTAATACTTCGTAAAATCAAGTACGCTATTTATTATTTTTAAGAAGTTTCTGCTTGATGGGCTGATAGTTGAGGCATATGGATTACCAATTATGTTTTCTTTTTGGATTTCTGTATTTGTTGTGGGTGAAGATGATGTTGCATCCATGAAGGCAAGGGTAAGCCCACCTTGGGACTAACCACTAGGTCTTTGTGTAAGGGAAATGGGTATCCATTTTATTAATCTAGTATTTGTGTATATACTATAATTTAGAGAACCAATCTCTATAGCAGAGCATATATATCATCTGTGTAAGTGGGGTAAATGTGGTAGGGTTTGTTAGGAAAGTGGCAAAGCTTGCCTGCATCACGTGACAAAACATGTAGTATGCCATTGTATCTATGGCTGTCATGTCTAAATTTCCCCTGAACTGATCAAATGTAAGAAATATCCAATTTTTAAGTAAGTTGTCTATGTATGATTTACCTCTGTCGGTTAAAATGTCCATTTCAATTCAAAGGTCTTTCCAGCATCTAAAATATTGAGACATCCAACTCTTTGAAGCTATCTGATGAATAAGAGCGAACACAACCTTAAGGCTGTGTTATGTCCTGTTTCCAGGTATGAACCTCGGACAAGACTAATTTCTGCATAATTAGTGTTCAGGGCCGGACTGGCCGTAGCTGGCACCGGGCATTTCCCCGGTGGGCCGGAGGGGTGGAGGCCGGTTTTGTGCCCGTGGGGGCCGGTTTTGTCACTGGGGGCTAGTCTTGCAGCAGTGCTGCAATATCGGCCCCCTGTAACAAAAGCGGGAGCAGTGCTTCTTGCGAGCATCCCTCCCCCCGCTCCCAGGGCCGGTCGAGCAGCAATCTACCAGGGCTGGTTGCTGTTCCCAGTATGGCCCTGGTAGTGTTAATCGATTCAATACCACAGAAGCCTAGATTTTGTTTTTAAGATTTAGTAAGGATGAAGAATGGTGAGACTGACATTGTTAGTCATCTTTCTCTGGCTTCAGTTGCGCCGGCACTGCTGCTTCCCTGGTAGAAGGAGGGAGACACCCAGTCTGCAACAGCTCAGTGTACATTTCTAACAGGTGAAGAGCTAGGTCCTCCTGGAACTCATTCAAGAATTCTGCCATCAAGGCTACAAAGCTGGGAGTCCTACCATCTGCAGAGCTGTCAATGGTGGCCTTAATTTTTGCTACATTAAATGGCTCAAGTAGGGGATGTCTCAGCTCACCATTCACCCACACCAGGGCCACCCTGCAAAAATATAGACCTAAAATCTCATGACTTCTAAGTCAATTTTAGGTTTATGCAGCTAGATGAGAAGTCATTAATCTTCTGTAATATTGTGTTTCCATACAACAGACTATCCTTCAATCATATTCTCAAAATCGAATTTTATCTGTTCGACTGCTGCACCATCCAGGGCAATGTTCTAATAGGTCTTTCCTCTTCCCCTATCTAGAACCCTGTGTATGCCAAGGTATCTGACCTCTCGGTCACCAGTTTCTCTATAAAGGAGTAGCGATTTTGTTATTTCCATGAGAGTTGCAGCTGCTTTAGCAACCTTGTATTTTCTCTCTAGAGATACTAGGAATCTTTCTTGTTCATCTAGTTGTGTACGATTGGATTTAAACGAGCGGTGGGCGTAACTCTTGTACTTTGCTGTAGCGTAATTAGGCAGAATTACTGCAAAATGTCACAAGATTCTGCGCAATTACATAAGATCAGTAATTTAGCATTTAGCACTATTTTTTTAGTGCAGATCTGCCCCTTTGCTTCCAAAATTGACTCGAGGATGCATTGTGTGCTGAAAAATAGCGCTAAATGCAAAAGAATGGGAATAGCAACTTGAATTTTCCCCCAAGTGACTCCTGGCTTCTAGCGCTATTTTATTTGCGCAAAATGCACCTTTGCATGCAAAATGGGTGCAGGACGAATTTTGCACTAAGAAAATAGCCTAAATGCAAAACAACAAGAACATCAGCACAGCAGCCACTTGTGCTCTCTAAATTAGTTGTTTCTGTGATTATTTCCCCCATAATTATTGTTAATTCTATGTCAAATTGTAACACAGAATTACCGATTAGGCCGGTGTAATTGAAATTACTCCCAGGACTAATTTAAACAACCTTGGCTGCTTCATTCTAGAAAAAACCCTGATGTTCACTTGAATGCTTCCAAAACTGTGGCAACCCTACATGTTTATTAAAAAAAAAACTCAATTTTCTCAAAGTGCTTATCTGCTCTTAATACTGCACCACAGAGTGCCTTAAAGGGGATGCCCCAGTGGCAGCTATGGGGAAGGAAAATCAGCAAAGCGAATCACCAACAGCACTGAGGAGTGGCCATACAGAGTAAAAGGCAAGCACTTTAGACCTGAAATCCAAGGTATGACATCTCTAGCCATATGCCAGAAGCAATGCAAGAGTAAGTATCATATACATAAGAAAAACATATTCTCTCTATCCTGCTGTACTTTCAAGATGGTTTCAATGTTAGCCATATATGAAGAATTTGATGTAGTGCCATTGAGGCCTTTGAGGTGTGCCCCAAGCATTTCCGACCTGTTTAAAGTGGAGTCTACTGTGAGTCTGAAATCACTCCCCATAGTATATTTTCCAGCATTATGTTGCCTACAAAGGGTGAAAACATCATCAAGAAACTCCAGGGAGACAATATTGTGAGCTTATATATGAATGAACATTATAGGGGTATCATTTATCCTTGTACCATTAGAATTCTTCCATGTGGTTCTGAATAAGTACATCAAGCTTAAAGTTTACAAATTTGTATATTAACAGAGCTACCCCCTGGAGCATGTGCTACATGATTAAAAATATCAAAACTGTCCCCATCTTTTCATGAAGGTTGGGTTTGTCGGTCGATCAAGGTGGATCTCTTGCAGAAAGGCAACCTAGACACCCTGAAGATCAAGGTACACCATTACTAAATGTTTCTTCTTCAGGTTATTTAACACTGACATTCTATGACCTAAATTTAACAGTACAATTCATATTCTGGGGTGCTAGGGTCATGTGGACTGATTAAAATATGTACAGTAAACATTCCTATAACTGTGGTTCTGGATTAAGACAACACTTTACAGTCTCAATAGTTGTCAGCAACAGAACCAACAGCCCCCTGCAATACCTACCCTCCAACAGTGATCGCCACAACGATAAGTGAACAGTCCCATTAGACCAGTGTAGGAAAGTCATCCTCTTTTCCATGATTACCTCCATTTGTTGTCTGATACTGGTTGTTGCTGAATCTGAAATTGCCCTGGGCTCTGATAACTAGCCCTAGGGCCAGTGCTCTGTCCTTAAAAGATATATGTAATTGGTATAATTCTAATTAGCCAAGACAACCTACCTGTAAGTCCCTAGTATATAGTAGGGCATGTAGGTTTGGATACTCCAGTGGGCTTCATGCACTTAAGTGTGCACTGTTCTGGTGTCTGATGTTATTTTAAAGCCAGACCTGCCTTGCAGGCTGGTTTTCAAATAAAACTATGTCCAAATTCGAACTTGCAATTAAAATGTACTTCAAAAGTCCAAAACTTACTTTTTTATTACATATAAGTCAACCCTAAGTTCTGCCCTAGGTGACCCAAGTGTAGGGTGCATTGTTATAAAAAGCAGGGACAATATAAAATAGGTTTCATATAACCTGGTAGGAAAAACAGCCAAAGCCATTTTTCCTCATTGTAGTGCTGCTAGCTTCATATGCTAACATGGAAAGGCTATTTTAAACTTTAATAAAGTCTAACGTTTGATTAGAGTTAGCTAGCAACATAATTCAAAGTATCAAAATATTAGTTGCAATAAATCTGAAAACTTGCCAAGATTGAATGTATTATAACTATTACAGGAAAATAGTTTTAGAACTTACTATCCTGAAGTTACCTAAAACAGCCCTGTAGCAGCCTCTTCTGATTAGCCAGACTTTGACAGCCTAAGCCAAGCTGCTCCCTGAGTAGGTGTGAAGAGGCTGGGAGCTGAAATAAACCAGCCATTTGGTGGAAAGAGATTTGCTTCCTGGAGAAGCCAGGAAGAGGAAGGGGGCTGGAGAGATAAGTTGACTTCAAAGGCAGGAGAACAGGAACCAGGCCACCCCCACTTCCTTGATCCCAAGCCAGATTACAAGAGGGACTGGAAGGGGAGTGTAGTGAATTGTTAGCAACACCTGTGAGTTCGGTTAGTCAGCCAAATACTCAAAGAAGAGAATTTCTACATTTTGATTTTTGGAAAACAGTGCATTCTTTGTCACAAATATGCCACACTTCACAGGAAGCGGTAATAGCAGAGGGAGGGAACCTTCCCCCTACCTCAGAACAATGCCTGGAACAAAAGGACTGCCCTGCTGGACCCTTGGACAGCACCACAGAAAACATGCGCTCAAAAGGACTGCACCTGCAGCATTTCAAGGCTCCATAAATAAAGGACTGTGTCTGATTCAAAGGAAAAGGAGTGGACTCCCTGATCAGCAACAGGTACAACAGAGCTGGAAGAAATCACCTGCAAGCCCAAAGAGAGGATCATCCCAGCTGGCCAGTGGCAACTAGATTTTTCCTGAACTGTGCAGGTGCATTGTGGGAGATTGAGTTCTAGCCCCCAGAGTCAATCCAAAATTTCTGAACCCTTGGCTGGTGCTACTGGACACTTCTCTCCCCAAAGGAACCAACAAGGAACATGATCTGAAAGTTTGGAAACGTTCTACAAAGCTTTGCTGAAAAGTTCCAGGAGGAGACCGGCTCAACGTCGAGAGTGAAGCCGCAGTCTTGCAAATTGGCATGACCGCGCTGGTTTTTCCCGTTGAAATCTCCGGGGCTCCTCACCTTCAATGTCAAGGACAAAAGACTAGCAGAGCCTCACAAGGCATCGTGCTGTACCAGGCCACCATCGTCGACTCGAACTTCAGATCCGAGAAGCCTGAGTACCCACTGACAAGCCCGTCGATGAGGGAAAAGCTCCCAGAAAAAAACTCAGTCTGATGGTACACTTTTGACTAGGACCTAGCTCTCATCCTATCCGAACCGTGCTCCATTGTGGTTGGCCTAAAACTTTGACTTTCTCCCGGTTCAGCCTGACCAGATAGCAGTGAGTGGTGCTTTAAGGTTTTTGGTGCTAGAATGCAAAAATTTTGATTTCATCTTTAAAGATTCATATGTCTGGTTCCCTGCATTGGATTATTGTCGTTTTGGTGTCATTTTGAAGATAAAACTATTCTCCTTTTTTATAAATTGGTGTTGGATTTTTATTGTGTTGTGTCTTTTACATATTTACTGTTTTGGTGATATTAAATGCTTTATACATACCTGTCTCCTAAGTTAAGCCTGAATTCTTGTTTGCCAAGCTACCAAGGGTTGAGCAAGGATTAATTTATTGAGACTTGACTGTCACTATTAGTGATTGGGGTATTATTACTAGCTGAAGGTGAATACCCCCACCTACTAATAATCCACTTTCCTACACCATTGAATTAAGAAGCCATAAGAACAACCTTGATGACACAAACAGGGCCAAGTAACATTGCCAACTACCCTCAGCTCACTACGTATCCAGGATATACTCATCTGGTTTTACATTACCAACAAGCAAGTGGCTAAATAGCACCATTGCTGAACAGCTATTTCAGCAACCTGAACATATATCAAGCACAAGGAACAGATTACAAAATTGTACATGGACTTCCAACCAAGAGAGGCCTCTACTCTGTCTGATATCAGTATTTGTATTTTTCTACATCACAGATTGTCTTGCCAAGGGGTCATGAATCTATCGGTAAATTAGGGCAACCAGAAATGGTCCCGACAGAAACGTACCCGCGAACTCCGACCCGCGCAGTACGATGCAATGCGTGTAAAACCAGACCGAGTCGCACGGAGCCCAAGCCGTACGACCGACACGCATACAAAACCGAGCCGAAGCAACCCAATACTCCGCGACAGACGCGTACGCCGCACATGAAACCCAGCAGGAACACAGCTTGAAAGACTCGGAGAAACCCGCACGAGCCAACTGCAGCGTCCTACTCGGTCAGTAGAACGTCTCCTACATGCCTAAAAAACTCAAAGGAAAAAATACAAAAAAAAGGGCCAATCAAGCAATGACAAAGTCAATAAATACAGGGGGGAAAAAACATGGAACAAGGACACACCCCCAACTCCACCCATATAAAGGCCACAAATCCCTACCATGATCCTTTGCAAATTCAACTGACCTGCCAGCACAGAACACCATCAGACAGCAACCACAGACACACTCACAACTCATCCATCACACGAGCCACACACCATTAGCACCTCACAAATAGCACCCTCACATACACCCAGCAAAACCTACACTCACCCACCCTCACTTGCACACTCACACACACATCAATCCCCACCACCACCCATCACCATGCCCCCAAAGAAGAATCCAAAGTTCCTAGACAGTGAATTGGAAGTCCTGGTAGATGAGATCCTCAGGGTAGAGCCACAGTTGTTTGGTACATTGGTCCAACAGACCCCCATGTCGCAGAAAACCAAGATGTGGGAGAGGATCGTCGACAGGGTGAACGCACAATCACCATGTTTGCGCACAAGGAAGACATCCAGAACCGGTGGTATGATGTGCGCAGGAGGGTCAAGGACCTACTGAAGAAGGATTACGCCTTGAGTAATCGCACCGGCAGTGGTATACCTCAGGCCCCAACAGCAGGACACCACTGACTGACATCCTGAAAGCCAACTTGCACTCCCTGCAATGGAAGCACGTTCCATGGTGGGATATCTGGCTGGGTGGGAAGGAGGACTGACAGCTCTGACCATAGTTACCAGCAGCTTTTCTCACACACCCCCTTAACACAAACTCCACACAACTCACCTGGGAGAATGCAATGCCTCACACTCTAATTAAATATCCCACAAAGAACAACCACACTGGGTTATGCTGTGTGAAGCACAGGGACACTTTTGGGACTTGTAGCCAAACAAACGCCAGGACAACACTATCAGCCATCCTGTCAGCACAGGCACACCACCCCACAGGGAAGCAGAGTCAAAAGGAAGGAAGTATGTGCATGCTGGGAAGGGGGGTGTAGGCAATAGCATGATGGGAGTGGTAGTCACAGCTCAACATCCCCCACCCACATGGCCCAGCAAGCTCACACTGAAGCATGCACACCACACAGTCAACAAGTGTAGAAGAAATAGAGTCCAGGGGTGTGTAGCACATCACCTGTAGGGAAACGACTGCTTCCACCCTGAAAGCTGAATCATGGTGTCGGGGGATCCGAGTTGACCAAACAACTCTGAAAGTACCCTGTGAAGGACAGACATGACACACAGTCAAAAGCACTGAAGAACAGGACAGAACTGCAATACTCATGCCCAATACATGTCACAAGATACCTACACAAAACCAAGTTAGCATGTCAACACTGTTGGGGAGTACAGACTACCTGTAAGGACACATCGCTGCACGCATCCAGTCAAGTAGCACATGGCCACACTCAAACAGCACCAGAGCACCACCCACACATATCATGCAAACTCACATCATTGACATGACATCTCTGGATACTCACATTCAGCTGAAGAAGTTGGTGATGAGCTGTGTGCGGACATCACCCTCATCATCATCATCATCACTGGCATCGTGGGCCAGGCCAGGATCCTCCACAGGTGGCGAATGTTGGTCATCGTCATCCAGGATGAGAGGCAACTCCTTCCGCACTGCCAGGTTGTGTAGCAAGCAGCAGACGACGACAATCTTGCACACCTTTGCTGGGGCATATGGGAGGGCCCCTCCTGTCTTGTCTAGGCAGCGGAAGCGGCTCTTCAGGAGACCAAATGTCCGCTTGATCACTCTCCTGGTCCGACCATGTGCCTCATTGTAGCGCATCTGGGCTGGTGTCACAGGGTTCCTGAGGGGTGTCAGCAACCACGGCATGTTGGGGTATCCGGAGTCACCTACATACAGACAATTGCACATTAGCTGAGTTGGAAAAGAGAGCGGAATACAACATTGCAGAACACACACAATCGTACAAAGTCAGTACACACCGACAAGCCAGGCACGCTGGTTCTGCATCTGTGACATCATCCTCGGGATGCGACTACTCCTCATCACGTAGGCATCGTGTGCCGAACCGGGAAACGGGCACACACATGTGAGATGCTCATATCTGCAAAACATACCACCAGAGCATTGATCGAATGGTAATGTTTCCTGTTCCTGTATGCCTGCTCATGTGCCTGTGGTGGTACCAAAGCCACATGTGTCCCATCAATGGAGCCAATGACATGTGGCATCCTCCCAGGGCATAGAAGTCACTCTTGGCGTCAGTGAGTTGTTGACGTTTAGGGAAATAGATGTACTGGTTCAGGTATCTCAACATTGCCTCCAAAACATCGCGTAGCACACGGCTGAACATGGTCTGTGACATCCCACCAGCAGACGCCACAGTGTGTTGAAAGGTACCGGTGGCAAAGAAGTGTAGGGCTGCCATCACCTTCACCTTGGGGGTCAGCGCTGTAGGGTATGGCCGGCCAGGTTGCAAATGTGGGGCCAACCGCACCGCTAATTCCTCAATCAGCGCCCTGTTGAAGCGGTACCGTCGGATGCAGTCACGTTCAATCATCGTTGCAAGGTCAGGGAATGGTCTATGGACAGCTGGTGCCCTGCAGTGCATAGGTGAAGAAAGAAAGATTGTCAGTCACCCCACATATGTGGCATTGACCATACTCAATATCACATGATACATCATTACGAGACACAAGTACCTGATGTGTGTGCCATTCTGTATGGACATATATGGCACCTACATGGCCAACATCTAACATCACAGTTCAACATGTGTTGACAACAAGTTCCAGGTTGTGCTATGGGAAATCATTAGGCTGTGTCACAGTACCCATGTACTGCTGTCACGTTCCAAACACATACCACAGTGACATGTGACGACAGATGTGCCACAGGCATCACAGCTCATTGACAGGTAGATTCCCAGGGACCCTGTATTGCCACATGGACACTGGCATGACATGGCGTATCATGTACACGTCAGCAAAACAACCATGACTCCCACAGGTAGTGGCCCCTGTTGCCTCTGCAGGACAGACATGGACGTCTGTGACACACACACGCACAACATCAAAGTCCATGGACAAACAACGTGGATGTGGAGACTGTCTCCCATTGTGCACATGGAATCAGAGACATCGGAAACACAACATGCACACAGACTGTGGAGGGCCATCACTATTGTGGCAATGGGTCACCCTGTGACGTACATACCTTCCCACATGGGACTCAGGGGGTATGTGACATGACATACACATACACAACCTGGAAATGTGACCATGCCACATGCTCTGAACTGAACAGTTGCACATCACAGTGGTCATGTGCACAACACACAAAGGATTCTGTCCCCATGAACACGTGCACAGCCTGGGAGTGGCTGCCCCCAAGTGCCACCAAAAAAACCACATGTTGACCCCCATACACACACACACAGGTAATGCAGCCTTACATGCCTTAGGATACAGTGTGGACAGGCTGTGGTGTTGTAGTTGTGCCCCTGAGTCCCTGGCAAGTAAATGTGGCTGGCATACGTTCACCAGTGACAACCATGGTGACATATGCGAGTGACTTGTACAGGGACGCATCGTACAGCAATGGACCGATCCGTGTGCACGCATTGGCCCTTGCATATGATGTGGACGGATGCCTTTTATCATCCGAAATACGCGTTGTACAGCAATGGACTGATCGGTGCGCATGCATTGGCCATTGCATATGATGTGGACGGATGCGTGTTGTCATCCAAAATACGCGTTGTACAGCAATGGACCGATCGGTGCGCACGCATTGGCCATTGCATATGATGTGGACGGATGTGTGTTGTTTTTCGAAATACGCGTTGTACAGCAATGGACCGATCGGTGCGCACGCATTGCCCATTGCATATGATGTGGACGGATGCGTGTTGTCATCCGAAATACGCGTTGTACAGCAATGGACCGATCGGTGCGCACGCATTGGCCATTGCATATGATGTGGACGGATGCGTGTTGTTTTTCGAAATACGCGTTGTACAGCAATGGACCGATCGGTGCGCATGCATTGACCATTGCATATGATGTGGACGGATGCGTGTTGTTTTTTGAAATACGCGTTGTACACAATGGACCGATCGGTGTGCACGCATTGGCTATGGCCTGACATGGTAACGGACAGCGTTTTGAAGCTTATGCGAGTCGGATGCAGTGAATTCAGTTGGCCACCCACAACAATGTTGCAAATTCATGGGAGTCATGAAGTTAAACTTTTGAAGGATGCTGTGGGCGTGTATAAGTGGTGCAATTCCATGAATTGGCCAGATTCAGAAGATGCAAACGACTTGGACCTATCACTTTGGACACATGGGACAGTATCTGCCTCTGCAGCACACATATAATGCTGGCTGTTCCCCTGAGAGCTCACTTGCCTGCACTACATGCTCCAGGACGACATCTGCCACCAACACAGCTGCTGTCTCTGCATCCTCTGGCTACTGCAATGGCACGTACTGTGGATAGAGCCCCAGCCTTCAGCACTGATGAGAACCAGGCCCTGCTGGACAGCCTCCTTCCACAGTCCACCAAGCTGTATGGGAAAGCAGGGGAGCAGGTGAGTGTGCTGTCCACTGCCTTACTAATTGTGCATGTTGTCTGACTAGCAAGACGTACAGTGTGTACACCAGTGGCTAGCCTGCTCACTGAGTAGTTGTCACCCCCCAAAGTGTGTAGTCCACACCTCTGAACCCCACTGGACTGACCACCACTGCATCCACTTCACCTACAGGAAGCCCACCACGCACCACCGCACCGAACAAATGCCTCGCCGCTGCTGGAGCAGAGTCACGGAAGACCAGCTAACCACAACCCTCGCCCTGAGCCCACCCGCCGAACCCTCCGACCCCGACACCGACGCCCGCAACCTCAGACAGTGGATCGACGACTGCGCCAACACCCTCGCCCCGCTCAAGAATCCGCCCAACAGCCACACCAGCAAGAAAGCCACCTGGTTCACCGAAGACCTCCAGGCCTCCAAACGAACATGCCGAAAACTGGAGAAGATCTGGCTCCACGAACGGACAGCGGACAGCTACGCCGCCCACAAGAGCGCCACCCGCAGTCACCATCACCTCATCAGATCCGCCAAAAGGGCCTCACTCAAAGACTGCCTAGACAACAACGCACACAACAGCAAAGAGCTCTTCAACATCGTGAAGGAACTCTCCACCCCAGCTCCAACACCAACGACATCCAGCCGTCGCGAGACCTGTGCGACTCACTGGCCACCTTCTTCCACCGCAAAATCGCCAACATCCACGACAGCTTCAACACCACGACCGCCCCGGCAACCACCGAGACCACTGCCCCCACAACCACCAACCGCCTGCTCTCCTGGACCAACATCAATGACGAGGACACCAGCGAGATCATGAACACCATCCACTACGGTTCACCGCTAGACCCGTGCCCTCACCACATCTTCAACAAAGCCAGTACAGCCATCGCGCCCCATCTCCGGAAAATAATCAACATCTCCTTCGAGACAGCAACCTTCCCGGAAAGCTGGAAGCACGCCGAGATCACCGCCTTACTCAAGAAACCCAAGGCAGACCCCAAGGACCTCAAGAACTTCCGACCCATCTCTCTGCTCCCGTTCCCCGCGAAGGTCACCGAGAAAATCGTCAACAAACAACTGACCCGCTACCTCGAGGAGAACAACATCCTGGACCCTTCCCAGTCCGGCCTCCGCAGCAACCACAGCACCGAAACCGCCCTCATCGCCGCCACCGATGACATCAGGACCCTGCTAGACAACGGAGAAACAGCAGCCCTCATCCTCTTGGACCTATCAGCCGCCTTCGACACGGTCTGCCACCACACACTACGAACATGCCTTCACGACGCCGGGATCCAAGAGAAGGCCCTGGACTGGACCACATCCTTCCTTTCCGGCAGAACACAAAGCGTCCGCCTCGCCCCCTTCCGATCCAAGGCCACCAAGATCATCTGCGGCGTATCCCAAGGCTCCTCCCTCAGCCCAACGCTGTTCAACATCTACATGGCACCCCTCGCCCACGTCGCCCGACAGCACTAACCTCAACATCATCTCCTACGCCGACGACACCCAGCTGATCCTCTCCCTCACCAAAGACCCTCACACCGCCAAAGCCCACCTCCACGAAGGAATGAAGGCCGTCGCCGAATGGATGAGGACCAGCCGCCTGAAGCTGAACTCGGACAAGACGGAGGTCCTCATCCTTGGTTCCAACCCTTCAGCCTGGGACGACTCCTGGTGGCCAACATCACTGGGAACAGCCCCGCCACCCACCGACCACGTACGCAACCTAGGGGTCATCCTCGACCCCACCCTCTCCATGACTAAGCAGGTCAACGCCGTTTCCTCATCCTGCTTCAACATCCTCCGAATGCTCCGCAGGATCTTCAAGTGGATCCCCACAGAAACAAGAAAAACAGTCACCCAGGCCCTCGTCACCAGCAGGCTGGACTACAGAAACGCCCTCTACGCAGGAACGACGGCTAAGCTCCTGAAGACGGCTGCAACGCATCCAGAACGCCTCTGCATGTCTTATCCTCGACATCCCCGACGCAGCCACATCACACCCCACCTGAGAGACCTGCACTGGCTCCCTGTCAACAAGAGGATAACCTTCAAGCTCCTCACCCACGCACACAAAGCACTCCACAACTCCGGACCAGCCTACCTCAACAGACGACTCAGCTTCTACACCCCCACCCGCCAGCTCCGCTCGACCAGCCTCGCCCTCGCCACAGTCCCCCGCATCCGGAAAACGACCGCCGGCGGCAGATCCTTCTCCCACCTCACCGCCAAGACCTGGAACACCCTCCCCACCAACCTCCGACAGACCCAAGACCTACTGGCCTTCAGAAGACTCCTCAAGACCTGGCTCTTCGATCAGTAGCAGCACCACCCCCCTCTTCCCCCAGCGCCTTGAGACCCTCGTGGGTATGTAGTGCGCTTTATAAGTGACATGATTGATTGATTGATTGATAGTCACATGCACTGAACAGGTATAGTGCAGTAACAGTGCATTCCAACAAGGTTTGACTTCCCAGGCAATGATACCATTTAGTAACTGCTGGCAAACTGTTCATAGCCATAGTTGCACTACCTGTGTAGATCATATGCCCCTGTGATTGAGACATGTATATCCAACTGTGTGATGCACGGAAATGTTGCATGTGTAGTAATGGCCTTTTCACTTTGTCATCCTCACAAGTTGATGCCCACCAGAAGCAGGAGATCTGGCTGACCATCTTCCGGGCAGTACGATCGGTGGGGGTCTACAGGCGCAGGATCCGCAACTGCCAGAAGAGGTGGCAGGACCTTCGTGGCTGGACCCGGAGGATCGCAAGGGTCCAGCTGAAGCTGTCGCCTCCTCGCAGGAGGGGCAGACACCGGACCCTGACCCCCCACATGCTCCGGATCCTGGCGGTGGTCTTCCCTGACCTGGATGGGCAGCTGAAGGCCAGACAGCAGCAAGGAGGGGGTAAGTGCTAGCCTCAACTGTGTACTATGACTGACATGCTCTATGCACTCCTTTAGCCTGGTTCCACTTCCACAGTACAACTGTCATGTCGTCCTGGACTCATGTCCCTCACTTGTGTCATGCCCCCTCCTCATCAGATACACAGGTGTGGCCCTTACAGTCTGTGACTTAGGTAACTTGGGTACTGTGTACTTGCAGTTACCTGTGGTTCAAGTTGGGGACAGCATCAGTTACATGAACTTTGTGGTGGGCTGCATGGGTGGTACAATTGCTCACAATGCCTGTGATCTGACATGTACTCTGGGTATGGCTTTGATGTGTGTTCCAATTGCTGCTCTGACTCACCACATGTCTGGGGTATGTGCCACACACCCATGGTGCTGCAGAAACCAAGGTAGGAGCCTCAGAAGTATGTACATCATGTGTGTGACACATGCATAGCCACCTGCCTAGTGTTCAGGCTCATACCATGTTGCACATGGACCAGGACTGTAATGCCTACTCCGTACATCGAAGGCACTCTGTTCTCCCACTCCCGTGTGTCAGCATACATATTGGGCATTGTGAAGAGTGCACTCAGGTGTATGCCTCTGTGTCACCGTGGTGTGGCCTTGCTATTTGGACTCCTGGAGTGTTTAACAATTTGGGGTGGCCAGCCATCTGAGTTTTGACTATGGGATCTGCACATAGGTTAATGCATACGTCTCTGATCCCTTGACTGTGCACGATGTTGTATGAAACATTGAGGTGCAGGCAGCTTTGGTTCATTCTCATCAGACGGTGAAGTGCACATGTGTATGGATTTGTGTTTGCAGTCACTCAAATGTGTCATTTGATTGACGTGGGATCATCTCAGTCCTCATGATGTGGGTGGCCAGGGGTGCACATGTGCACCTGTCAGCTACAGGGCTTACATTTCAAAAACTTCCATGATTGTGACACAGTGCAAACTGGTGTGGTGTGTATGCACTGCCCCTGTGACAGGAGACAGTTATGACTGACTTGCAAGACAGGCCTGTGCCATGACATTTCAATCGCAAAGGGTGATCCAGCAGTGGTGTAATATGTCCTGCATGCACACCATTGTCGCATTGTCTATCAGGACATGAGGACATCATTGTGTCTGGTGATGGAACCAAAACACGCATATCAACAGAGACTTTGCCCATCACTTTTCCTGACACATGTACTGAGTCAGTGGCAGGAGATGGCATGTGTTTGGAGTGACACATTTCCATATGTTCTCTTGGATGTCCAACAACTGTGTATGTGGTGCATGTGTGCACATATGATTAGTCGCATACAACAGGCAGCAGACAGATGGGTGCATGGACAGGTAGGATATGTGTGGCATGACTGACTGTCAGGCAGACAATGGGCTTCTTCAAATCAGTGTCAGCACTAATTGCAATGTCTAGCAAATGATGGCAGGGCTTGCTCTGTGATGTGCTGTACTTACTGTGGTGTGTGTGGTCAGTACAGGTGACTAATGTTGCTCTGTTTATCCTGATTGTTTGCAGATACATCCACTGCCACAGGAGGAGACAGTTCCACGGACCAGGAGGAGCGGCAGAGCCAGACTGGGTCCACTGCAGGGGAGACCGAGGGACCCAGTGGCACGGAGGGTGAGGGGAGCCACACTGAGGAGACCTCAGCTACGACCACCTCGGCTGGGGAAAACAGCACTTCCAGTGAGGACTCCCTTGTGGAGGCCGGTGTCAGCAGACCAGAGGCAACGTCAAGCAAGTCTGTCCCCACCACCATCTCCACCTTCCCATCTGCTCCCATACCACATGTCCATGGAGGCTCCCGTGTAGGGGTGCATGTCTCCTTCATGCCAGGCACCGCACCCCCTGCCTCTGTCCCCCCTGCTGCCCTCAGTGTGGAGTCTGTGGACTTGCTGAAACAGATCCATGTAGGGCAGACATCAATGCTGAGTGTCCTCCATGCACACACGGGTCTTTTGACACAACTGGTGTCATTCATGGAGGGCATGTCATCTGGCATGTGTGCCCTACATCGGACCAATCAGTCCATGGCCTCCTCACTGATGGCAGCAGTGTCCCTCCTGCAACAGTCCCTCACCCCTCCTACCTCTGCCCCATCCACAATCCCCAGCACCCTCCCTGTCCCAAGCACACACACACCACGCACCAGCACAGACGGCACGCACACACACAGACACAGACGCAGACACAGACACACACACAGACACACACACAGACACAGACGACAGCACACGGCACGCACCAGCACAGACACAAGCAGCACACAGACACACAAGCCAAAATCCAGATGCACACGCACGCACAGTCAGGGGACTGATACCTCACTCACAGGGGATGGGGTCCAGACACACACACATGCATCCACGAGCACTCCGCAGTCCTCAGATACCTCTCCCTCCAAAACCCCTTCCCTTGCCTCACCTGCAACCCCCCCTCCCAGAAGCTCTTCCTCTGTGAGCTTGGCCTCTTCCCCACAGATACATCTGACACAAAGTCCAGGTGGAAGAGGCGACCACCACACACAGAGGGGAGTGCCCCTCATACCCGGACACCCTCCCCCAGGCACAGGCAGACTGAGGACCCCATTCGGAAGTCCCCCAGGACCAGGAAGGGCAAGACCCCACCACCACCACCATGCAGCTCCACCACACAGTCTCTCTCCTCCATCCCCCAGGCCACCACTCCACAGGTTCCACCGCCACACCCTGCCCCAGGTTCCCCCACACACCGATACCGCATCCCCAAACTGCTTAGGCCCTTCCCCCCTACCACTTGCTCTTCCACCCCCAAACCAGACGCTCTGCCTGTTTGTGCCACTGGTGTGGAGACCGGGTCCCCCCCTCTGTCCTGCCCCCCTCATCTGCCCCCCCTTCCACGCCCGTGGAGCCATGCACTGTAGTGGAGTCCACAACCTCCCCGTCTGACTCGGGCACTGCAGTGGGGACCCAGTCCACTCCATCTGACCGGCCCACTGCAGTGGTTGCAGCACCCACACCATCTGACTTGTGCCCTACAGTGGTGCCGGCCCCCACTGAGTCAGACACCTCCACTGCAGTTGCCGGTGACACTCCTGCACCCACCACCCCTTCTGGCATCCCCTGATCCTGTCCCTGCAGTGCCTGGCCTGCCCCTTGTATGCCCCTCCGAGGGGGATGTCCCCTGTCCGTACCAGTGCAGGCAAGCAATGGGTGACAAGTTGTCACATATCACCCTGTTGGGACTGTGTATTTGGACTGGCCATTGGCCTTAGTTTCTTTTGGACTAAAAATGTTAGTTTAACATTTGCTGAATAAAGCCTCTTTTTGTTTACTTGTGGTTTTTCTTTGGATGTACATGATGTACATGAGTATCATCATGCATTTGCTGTTGTAATAGTGTTCAGATCAGGAAAATGAAGTGTTGCTGTGATGGACTCCATGTGGTCCATGGGATATGTGTCCTAATGTAGTCTGGATCTATAGCATCCTTTGCTGCAGTCTGAGGGTGTAATGTTCAGCATTTGACACAGGGATGTACGTTTTGCATTTGTGAATTAACATCTTTGGCTTACACTGATGCACATCTGGTGGGCTTACCACTGTTCAATGTTTCTATTTCCCTGACTGTGTGCCCATTTCCACTGGACATGCAGTTTAGCACATCAATGTTGAAGGACTCATCTGTGTATACAGTGGAACTTGCTTGACACGTGTTTTGGGTGTATGCAGATGACTGACGTGACACTCCCGTACCCAGGCTGATGTGAGCAGAGCCTTCAGTGTGTTGTAGTTGTTGACTCACTGACCGAGTGTTCTGCTGACATGTTTGAGTCGTGCACAGACAAGGTTTGGCACAGCGGACCTTCCACAGGAGTGGAGTGCCCTCATGGCAGTGTGTAATCCTGTGACATTGCCTGGGCCCGTGTTGTGTGTTGTGTGAGCATGTCTGTGTGTGTTCCCTTCCCTTTTCCTACACAGGCTGTATCCCTAGGGATGTTCCTGTTTGTGATGCTTGCTGAGTTGTCCTGTGTTCATCCAGCATCTTGGACCTGGTTTCTCCGGGATGTGGGTGCATGGCAAACTAATGTTTATCAGGTTGTCATCCCTAGTTGTCTTTGTTGTCAGGGCTGGGGATGTGGGCAAACGCAGATGGGACACAGTCAGGATTCCCCTTGGCAGTTGTTGGTTACACAAGTCATGTAATTTACAGTTTGTGGTAGCTTTCAGTGATTGTGACACGTTGTGTGTGTGACTGCTGCCACTCCTCAGGGTCAGAGCTGCAATGTTGGAAGTTGTCTATGTGTGTTCTTTGTGGGTCACCTTGGCTTCTTCATTGGTGTGTGACTGTGGCCGGGATCCCATTGATTGGGGTGGATTTCACGTCATGCCCATGTACGGCGTACTGTGCAGTGTGTCAGACATTCACGAGTCTTGTTGACTGGCCATGTGTGATGGGTTTCTGCACCTTAGTTCCCACCACCACCCCAGGGATTGTCATGGGTGCATGTGCAATGTCACCAGTCCATGTGAGCTTCACTGCTGCACATTGGTGGAGATCAAGGTGTGTGGTGTTGAGTGTGTGCAAATGTGAGTTGTTGCACGGCTAGACCCCTACCTCCATATTGGCCTTGCCTGACAGGCCGTGCTGATTGATTTGTGCTTGTGTAGGTGTGATGTTAGTTAGTTGCTCAGGACACATGGCTGTGGTTCACAGTGTGAACGACATCTACCTTTGTCATCACAGTGGGATTATCATGCAGGCTAGTGTCACCACAATGTGGGGTCCCTGGGGGTAGTGCTGTGGTGGGTCTGTCTCTTGCTGTGTTAGTTGCTGTTCCTACAAGCTTGTGTGACATGTGTAATTTGGGCTCCCTCTCATCTAACAATGCCTGATTGCCCACATAGGGGAATCCGATCCATGAGTTACTTTTGTGTGGCACTGTATACACATCTGTGTAATTGGAATTCAGGCCTCCCTCCTCATGTGTTGTGTGGTTGCCTGGGGACACTGGCACCCCCCCCCATCACCTGTTGTGTTTGATATGCAGTGTGAGGCTGCCTGTTTGTGCATCTGCACCACTGCATTGGCATATCTTTAGTGTGCCATTGGCTGTATGTTGTTTTAAGGATTTCCCCTGCTGTCCCTGGGATTCCTAGGTCATCAGTCAGCACAATAATCATGGTTTGTATGTCCCATTGCTGCCATGGTATGATATTTGTTCACCTCACATCTTCAGTCTCCACAGGATCCCTACATTTGTGTGTCCATTGGTGCAGATATGTGGGTCTGCATTATGATGGTCACTTCTGTCATTGTGTAATTGATAAATGTTGACAATGTCAGCCCCCATGGGGGATGTTTGTCTGCACATGGCCAAAGGTATGTTTTATTTGCACTGCACTGTTTGCCTCACCCAATCTATGTTGCTATGGGACACAAGCACTACTTTGTCACTGATGTGTTTGTTGTTGTGTGACCAGGAATCATCCATGCTGTTTGGCAGTTGCAGCTTTTTCCATGACAACACTTACCTTTTGGTCACTGTGATGATGGGGGTTTAGACCCCATTGCCACAATGTTCAAAATGTGCTTCAACTATGGACCCCACACTTACATTTTGGTCACAGTGATGATGGGGGTTTAGACCCCATTGCCACAATGTTCAAAATGTGCTTCAACTATGGACCCCACACTTACCTTTTGGTCACTGTGCTGATGGGGGTTTAGACCCCATTGCCACAATGTTCAAATGTGCTTCAACTATGGACTCCACACTTACATTTTGGTCACTGTGATGATGGGGGTTTAGACCCCATTGCCACAATGTTCAAAATGTGCTTCAACTATGGACCCCACACTTACCTTTTGGTCACTGTGATGATGGGGGTTTAGACCCCATTGCCACAATGTTCAATTGGGCTTCAGCTATGGACCCCACACTTACATTTTGGTCATTGTGATGATGGGGGTTTAGACCCCATTGCCACAATGTTCAAAATGTGCTTCAGCTATGGACCCCACACTTACCTTTTGGTCACTGTGATGATGGGGGTTTAGACCCCATTACCACAATGGTCATGGTCTGCTTGCATTGTGAAGGGCACACACATTTTTGTGTGACACATGTGATAGGGGGTCACATTGTATGTTCAATGTCATGTTCAGTGTTGTAGGCATTTGACACAGACTACACACTCTTGTCATGATGTTGGGGGGATGTCTTTTGCTGACATTCCTTATGTTGGAGTATGCTGGTTGTGTCATGCATTACCCGTCCTATGAGTGGGGATGGTAGTAGTGGTAGGCATCCAGGCCCCCATGAGTAGGGGTGGTGGTAGTGGTAGGCATCTAGGCCCCCATGAGTAGGGGTGGTGGTGGTGGTAGTGGTAGGCATCCAGGCCCCCCTGAGTAGGGGTGGTGGTAGTGGTAGGCATCCATCCCCCTATGAGTGGGGATGGTAGTAGTGACAGGCATCCAGGCCCACATGAGTAGGGGTGGTGGTAGTGGTAGGCATCCAGGCCCCCATGAGTAGGGGTGGTGGTAGTGGTAGGCATCCAGGCCCCCATGAGTAGAGGTGGTGTTAGTGGTAGGCATCCAGGCCCCCCTGAGTAGGGGTGGTGGTAGTGGTAGGCATCCAATCCCCCTATGAGTGGGGATGGTAGTAGTGACAGGCATCCAGGCCCACATGACTAGGGGTGGTGTTAGTGGTAGGCATCCATCCCCCTATGAGTGGGGATGGTAGTAGTGACAGGCATCCAGGCCCCCCTGAGTAGGGGTGGTGGTAGTGGTAGGCATCCATCCCCCTATGAGTGGGGATGGTAGTAGTGACAGGCATCCAGGCCCCCATGAGTAGGGGTGATGGTAGTGGTAGGCATCCAGGCCCCCATGAGTAGGGGTGGTGGTAGTGGTAGGCATCCAGGCCCCCATGAGTAGGGGTGGTGGTAGTGGTAGGCATCTAGGCCCCCTGAGTAGGGGTGGTGGTAGTGGTAGGCATCCAATCCCCCTATGAGTGGGGATGGTAGTAGTGACAGGCATCCAGGCCCACATCAGTAGGGGTGGTGGTAGTGGTAGGCACCCAGGCCCCCATGAGTAGGGGTGGTGTTAGTGGTAGGCATCCATCCCCCTATTAGTGATGATGGTAGTAGTGACAGGCATCCAGGCCCACATGAGTAGGGGTGGTGGTAGTGGTAGGCATCCAGGCCCCCATGAGTAGGGGTGGTGGTAGTGGCAGGCATCCAGGCCCCCATGAGTAGGGGTGGTGGTAGTGGTAGGCATCCAGACCCCCATGAGTAGGGGTGGTGGTAGTGGTAGGCATCCAGGCCCCCCTGAGTAGGGGTGGTGGTAGTGGTAGGCATCCATCCCCCTATGAGTGGGGATGGTAGTAGTGACAGGCATCCAGGCCCCCATGAGTAGGGGTGGTGGTAGTGGTAGGCATCCAATCCCCCTATGAGTGGGGATGGTAGTAGTGACAGGCATCCAGGCCCACATGAATAGGGGTGGTGGTAGTGGTAGGCATCCAGGCCCCCATGAGTAGGGGTGGTGGTAGTGGCAGGCATCCAGACCCCATGAGTAGGGGTGGTGGTAGTGGTAGGCATCAGGCCCCTATGGGTGTGTATGGCATTGGTGATAGCCATCCCGCCCCTATGGTTCTGCTGTTGCTAGTGTACATCATTTCTGCATCCCTATGTGTGTGTGACATATGTCGGGTACGTGTCGTTTGTTTGTGTTGTGGGTGTTTGACTTACCATCTGCGCCGTACTCGTCCGTACCGGTCCCGGTAATAGATGTAGAGTATTGGTAGGACCTTCGCGATGGGATTCATGGTTGGGTCGTCTCGTTCGGGTTTCTCGTGGCTTCGACTCGTACTCGTCGCTGGCTTGTTCGTCTCGTAGCCGTGGATCATCTTGTGGCGCGAATCGGAGCTTATGTACAGCTCTCCTGGATGCTCTGACGTGCCGGATGTAGTGACGGGTTCGGCGCGTACGGAAGGCGCATCGTACTAGTCCGGCCGGAAGATGCTGTATATTTGCTTCTGTGCGACTCGATTCGGCGTTTACGGATCCGGCTCGGGCGGGGAACGGGAGTTGGAATGGGTAAGTACGGCTCGCTCGGAATCTGTGCTGTTATGCGCATCGTACTTGCTCGTTTGGACGACTGTTCGAATCGGTCGGGAAACACGCATTCGGCTTGGTTTTTTCCGGGCGAATAGTGTTAGGTGCGCTTCCGGCCGAGATCGGAATCGACCACTTAGTATGAACGTAGAAGTCTTTACAGCGGCTTCGACCCAATCTATCTGATGATGATTCTCCCTCCTCGGTCACCTCCTCCAGCCGTGCTCCACTGAACTTTTCCTTCTCAGAAAGTCAGTAGGTAAGCTCTGACCGGGCCCAATCCACTTCTTGTACCCGAACAACACGCCATTGCGGTCGGTCATATTTTTTTACTTCAACCCCGTTGCGTGCGACTAGATATCTGCGGTTGGTGCTTTGATCTTTTAGGCACAAGTCATTACTAAAATCTTTAAAAATTCATAACTCCGGTTCTACTGGTTGGATTTTTGTTGTGTTGGTGTCAAATATTTTATTACGATGTACTCTATTATTTTAAATTGATATGGAATTTTTCTTGTGTTGTGTTTTTACTTTATTACTGTTTTGTGCTGCATAAATACTAAGTTAAGCCTGACTGCTTTTTGTGCCAAGCTACCCAGGATTAAGCACAGGTTAATTTAGTGGCTGTTTGGGGTTCACCCTACAAGGAATTGTGGCTGTTGCTTGACCAGGGCTCACATCTCCAGTCAACCAACAACTCAATTTCTCACACCTCCGCTCACCATTAAGTGGTTTTTGAGGGTGTTTCCCTTCCTTGTTGTCCTGAGGAAGACCTGGTTCCAGAGCATACATGGGTCAAAATGTTGACAGATAAGTTATAAGCTTGATGCAGATTGATTGTTAGAGAGCTAAACAAGGAGTTTACAACTTGCTCTATGTGACAATCTTTGTATATAACTGTACACAGGGTCTTATTAATGAAATATATGTTGTGCATTTGTCTTCTGACGTGACCTCACTTTCTTGAGCACTGTGCCGATCTCACCTGTGGAGCACCCATATACATAATATTGCTGTCTTAGAATTAACCCTGGGCGGTGAACTACGCTATGCTCGCGGAGCTTGCGTAGTTTCGGTAACTTCGCGATTCGCGTAGAACGCGAAGTTACCGTTCACTACGCAATTTGCGGCGTAGCGTAGCTGTTTTTCTTCTTCACGCGCTCAATATACGTTCTCGCGCGCGCGGTAACGACCTACTGTGATTCTGCGTTCGCCGACGCGACTTCCTATCCGTTTGCGGGCGCCACGAGATTTGGAATCCGGCTGCACGATCCCGCGAGAGTGTGCGAACGCGAACACGTCATTCGGACGCGCGATCTGACTTCCGGCGGCAGTGTTGGTAAGATCGCGATCCCGAACACGAAGAAACTACAATCTGGCGAAGAATATCTCTCGAGCATCATAAAACCTTCTCGAAAATGATGGTTTTGCTCCAAAAAACTCCTCAGATTGTGATTTGGCTGTAGTTTTTGTGCAAGGAGTCCTTTTTCTTTTTTTACTTTTTTTTCCAAGAGGAAGGAAGTGCCCCTGATTCTCAAACTTCCTGTTCCTGTCCAGCAGGCTCCTCCCAGTGCTTTGTCCATGTGCTGTGTTCACTTTCATTTGGATTTGGAGCTGGAAGGATCACTTTTTGTGTCTGTCTGCTGCATCATATCATTGGATTGGATTTGAGGACTCTTGGATTTGAGATTTTACAAGTAAGTTGGAGAATTGGTGTACTTGTTTGTTTGATTGGGGCTTGTTTGTACCTACATTTTTTTGGGGATTTCCATCGTTTTTAAAATTTATTGTTGTGGCTGTAGTTTCGGCAGGGGCCTAGTTGTTTTTTCTTTGATTGGAATTTCAGCCAGTAGGCCCAGACTAGAGCCAGAGGTATCCATGGGTGCATGTTTCTGTGGTGTCTGTTGAATTTAAACATCATGTAGGGCATGCATGGATGGCATTGGATTGAATTGGTAAATGTGGTTTTTGGGGTGTATTTCACTTTTTGGGTGTAATATATACCTTTGTTGGATGTGTGTGTGTGCTTGTTGTGTAACTTTCCAACCTTTCGTAGCCCTGTGGATTTTCGTTTTTGCATTTTTGTATTAAAGCTGTGTTGTTTAGCACTGCAGGCCTCCTTTGTCTGGTCATATTATTATAGGCCTGCTTGAGTTCATTGTTTTCCATGGCCTGTGACTGTGAGTGACCACGTGGCTTGGGGCCATTTTGTGGTGGTAGTTTAGTAGTGTGCTGCTTTTTCCATATAGGCCTGCATGTCTTTTCTTTGTTCCCCTTGGCTTATGCTTGTTGTGAACTTGTGGGTGGCCTGGCCATGTGGTGGCGGCCATTTTGTGGGACCAGCCACTGTGCTTTTGCCATAGGCCTCCAAGCTTGCGGCCTAGTCTGCCAGTAGGCCCAGAGGTAGTCATCCTCATGGGTGCATAAAAACTGTTTCTGTGTTGTCTGTTGAATTGTAACATAATTTAGGCCATGGATGGCATTGGATTAATTTGCAAAATGTGGGTTTTGGGGTGGTATTTCAGTTTTTGGGTGTTTGTTAAATAAATAGGCCTTTTCAGCCAGTAGGTAACCCTGGGCATTCAGCTCGCGGGCTTTGGGCAACTCCGCACTGCGCGACAACGCAGACTTACACTTTTTATCTTCTTCGCACGCTCAATATACGTTTTCGCACGCGCGATAACGACTTTTTGTGACGATCGCGATGCCGAACACGCAGAATTTACAATCTGGCGAAGAATATCTCTCGAGCAGCACAAAACCTTCTCGAAAATGATGATTTTGTTCATTTTGCACAAAAAACTCCTCAGGTTGTCATTTAGATGTAGTTTGGTGAGCAAGGAGTCACTTTGTTTTTGTTTTACAATTTTTTTCAAGAGGAAGGAAGTTGCCCAGAGTCTCCAACTGCCTGGTCCTGTCCTTTGTCTTCACTTTCTTGTTATTTTGGGTGGCCTGGCCATGTGGGTGGCGGCCATTTTGTAAAGCCAGGCATTGTGCTTTTGCCATAGGCCTGCATTGTCTGTCTTGTGTTCCTTTTCTTGTTGTTGTGGGTGGCCTGGCCATGTGGTGGCGGCCATTTTGTGGGACCAGCCACTGTGCTTTTGCCATAGGCCTCCAAGCTTGCAGCCTAGTCTGCCAGTAGGCCCGGAGGTAGTCATCCTCATGGGTGCATAAAAACTGTTTCTGTGTTGTCTGTTGAATTGTAACATAATTTAGGCATGAGTGGCATTGGATTGATTTGCAAAATGTGGGTTTTGGGGTGGTATTTCAGTTTTTAGATGTTTGTTAAATAAATAGGCCTTTTCAGCCAGTAGGTAACCCTGGGCATTCAGCTCGCGGACTTTGGGCAACTCCGCACTGCGCGACATCGCGGACTTACACTTTTTATCTTCTTCGCACGCTCAATATACGTTTTCGCGCGCGCGATAACGACTTTTTGTGACGATCGCGATGCCGAACACGCAGAATTTACAATCTGGCGAAGAATATCTCTCGAGCATCATAAAACCTTCTCGAAAATGATGATTTAGTTCATTTTGCACAAAAATCTCCACAGGTTGTCATTTAGATGTAGTTTGGTGAGCAAGGAGTCACTTTTTTTTTGTTTTACAATTTTTTTCACGAGGAAGGAAGTTGTTGGGTGGCCTGGCCATGTGGTGGCGGCCATTTTGTGGGACCAGCCACTGTGCTTTTGCCATAGGCCTCCAAGCTTGCGGCCTAGTCTGCCAGTAGGCCCAGAGGTAGTCATCATGGGTGCATAAAAACTGTTTCTGTGTTGTCTGTGGAATTTTGACATCATTTAGGCCATGGATGGCATTGAATTGAATTGCAAAATGTGGTTTTTTTGGAGGGTCTATTTCACTTTTTGGGTGTGTTAAATAAATGCCTTTTTTGCGTGTGTATTTATAATTATGTGTTGTTGTAGTGGTTGTCTAACTTTCAAAAGTGTTTTTAGCCATGTGGATTTTAGTTTTTGCATTAAAGCTGTGTGTGTTTTATAAGGCATCCTTTGTCTGCCCATATATAGGCCTGCTTGAGTTCATTGTTTGCCGTGCCTTGTGCCTGTGAGTCACCATGTTGCTGGGGGCCATTTTGTGGTGGTAGTTAGTAGTGTGCTGTTTTTGCCACATAGGCCTGCGTGTCTTTCCATTGTTCCTCTTGTCTTACTGCTTCCAAATCCATCCCCATTGCCAGCTGCAGCTCCCTGATGCTGCATACATCCCACGTGATGCACAAATTTAGGCCAAACATGCTCCACTACATTTTAGTTTTTGTTCTTTACTATTCTTATTCTTCCAGAGTGTACACACTAGCACTACACAGTAGCCAGGAAAGCCCTGGCCTTGTTGTCAAAGTCTCATAAATGGCTACACTGTGTGTTGTTGTTCACCGAGTTTCTAAAATGTAATAATTGAGGCCACCACATACTAAGTTCTATATTATATTTGTTTGATTTGTGCTATGTTTGACTGATGTTCTGGCTTTTTTGCTTTTAGGTGCACAACGACTGAGGAGGAGGTGTGTCATCATTGCCCGTTGCACTGCCAGACAGACATCCTGCTGCTGTACACACAACCCAACGTGACGTGTGACCTGACCAGACATCTCTGCAACTGAGTGCTGCTGACATCTGAAGAAGATGGGCCCAAAGAAAGCAGGTACCAGGTCCTCCAGTACCAAGAAAGTTGCTATTGAGAAGAAGGAACAGAAGAAGGAAGTGACACTTAAGTCTGGTGTGCCGCCCAATACCTTTTTGGGAAAAAAATTACGCCTGCAGCAGCGGTGTCCGGGGGCAAGCTGGGGGCAGCACCTCCGCAACAGTGGGCCCAACCCACCAACCCAGGCCCAAGCACATGAGTGTGGAAGAGGTAGCCAGCCTAATGGTGGAAAGCAGTGATGCTGAGCCTGAGATAAACTTATCGCTATCTCAAAGTAGTACCCAATCAACGCAGGAGGAAACACAGCAGATAAGTGGTCAACAACAACAGCCGCAACCACCGCCCGCAATAGTAGTTGTTGTTCCTCCTGAAGTAGGGGCAGTTCAGGAATTGAGCCTCATGCAGAGGTAGAAGAAGAAGCCACTCATTCAGAAGATCCATTGTCTTCCAAATCTCCAGCAAGGAAAAGGAGGGGTAGTCCATCAAGTTCTTCACCAAGCCCCCCTTCTGATGATCTAGATGCCACTTGGAAGCCACAAACTGAGTCTGAGAGGGAGCCACGTTCCAAGACCAAGCTAGGGAAAAGGAAGGTTCCAGAAAGCCTTACACTTATGGAGGTCGATGTAGAACAGCAGGATGATGATGATGAGCCAGTCATCACGAACATCACTCCCGGCCCCGAGGAGATGGAGACCAACATTATTACCCTATCCAAAATCACTGCGAGGGATGTAGCACGCATACCTCCACAGGTAACACCAACACGACCTACAGCTTCCACATTTGCATTAGCAAAGGCCCGGCAGCGACCTACATCCAGCACAACCACCACCTCAG
The DNA here is from genome assembly GCA_963921515.1 of Calotriton arnoldi. Classification (NCBI taxonomy): domain Eukaryota; kingdom Metazoa; phylum Chordata; class Amphibia; order Caudata; family Salamandridae; genus Calotriton; species Calotriton arnoldi. The sequence continues at coordinate 172,900 of CAWUFW010016935.1, read as the reverse complement.
TAGGAGTAGGTAGTGGTACAGCAGCACAGAGTCAAAATCAACACACACCCTCCAGTTCATCCGGCATTGGAAGTGGCACCTCCAGCAGGAGGCCAAAGTTAAGCTCCCCAGTTTGGGACTTCTTTACGGTTAGCGAAAAGGAGGAGAACATTGCTATATGCTCCATTTGTAATACCTCTGTTAGTCGTGGTAAGCTTGGTACAAACTATGGTACCGGAGGCCAAATGACCTATCTGAAAAAACACCACTTGATCAGCTGGGAGGACCACCTTCGCGGCATAAAAACTGCAACCATTGGTGTTGGTGGGGATAAAGGAGTAGAAGATCCGATCACGGTGGAAGAGGAAGGACAGGGAGACATTCTCTCTGGTAGTGGTACACAAGGTGTCCCTGACCCCAGCAGTGCAGTGTTAACGTCGCCCACATCTTCAGCAACATCTCAGTGGCACAAGAGTAAGAGTCAGCCTGAGACACCAAGGAGTACCAGGTCCGCAACCCAAAAAAGTGCGTTGTTGAGCCTAAGAGAAAGGAAAACCATGCAGCCTACCATTAACAGCATGTTTGGGGGGGAGGGGCAGTACGAACGCAACCACACAATAGCACGTTTGTACAATGCGAAGCTGGCTAAAATGTTAGCACTGGACCTTCTCCCTTTTTCTTTTGTTGAAGGGGTGGGTTTTCTGGAATTTGTGACAACCATCTGCCCAAAATGGCATGTTCCCAGCCGCTACTATTTTGCCAGAGTTGCTGTTCCAGCACTACATCACGACGTGCTGGAATTGCTTGGAAAAGCCTTGAAGCAGAGTGCTGTTCACAGTATCCACCTGACAACAGACATGTGGACCAGTTGCCAAGCCACAGATTACATGTGCATCACTGCACACTGGATCTCTTTGCGGGGTTAGAGAACAGATATCTGCTGGTGTTGACGCTGCTGAGATTTTTCATGCCACTCGCAAACATGCAACTGTAGCCATGTTTGCCATGGAGAAATCTCATACTTCTGCAAACATTTTGGAAGAGTTTAACACCAAGGTCTTTGAGTGGCTGCGCCCAAGAGGGCTTACGATTGGTTTTGTTGCCACGGACAACGGCAGTAATGTAGTTAAGGCCATGGGCAATGGTGGCTATTTCAGGGTCCCGTGTTTGGCACACTGCATTAACATTGTTGTTCAAGACTTTTTGAAAAATGAATCCAAAGTCAGCAACTTACTGGCCACCTGCAGAAGAATATGCACACATTTCAGCCATTCTTTTAAAGCCCGGAAGCAGCTGAGGGTCATTCAATGTGAGCATAAAATGCCAGTCAAAGCGCTCATCCAGGAGGTGCCAACACGTTGGAACTCAACTTATTACATGCTTGATCGTCTCTTTGAACTGTACATACCACTCAATGCTTATGTCATGCAAAGATTAGGGGAACCTACTGTGAGAGGCATGACCGTTGAGATGGGTCAATGGGACCTCATTAAATGCCTGACTGAGATGCTACTTCCTTTTGAGATCTTCACACGTGAAGTCAGCAGGGAGGACTGTACTATGGGCCAAGCTATCCCATTGTTGCACATGCTAGAGCAACAGCTGAAGGAGGTGTCTGAAACGTACGCAGGTGTGGATGACAAACAAGACGCATATCATTTGGCGGAGACCTTAGCCGCTCGCTTATCTGAAAATACAAGGATTCAAAATAACATTTTGTCACAACCACGTTACATTAGTGCCACAATTTTGGATCCACGATACAAAGTATTTCTGAACAGCAAGGCAGTAATTCCTTTTTCGGAAGTGGATGTTGCCAACTACAAAACTTTGATAGCTAAGGAAGCCACTATTTTCAAAAACGAACAGCTGTTAATTACAGGCCCCCCACCCCAGGCCATAACAAGTACTACAGGGCATCCAGAGTCAAGTTCTACTTCGGAGCCTGAGGGCAGTGCGTTTGCCTCCCAGCAGTCACCTACACCAACAATAACATCAACAACAGCAAGAACAGGATCATCCACAGTACAATCTGCAACTGATTGGTTTCTACGGCAGGGGTATGGTAAGTCCAGTGCTGATGCAAAGGCAAAAGAGGCCGAGCACATAGGAGCACCCCTGAACATTGAGCGGACGGTCCAGGCCTATCTGGATGACCCAACAGAGGTCTTCATGGATCGAAACCCATTGGTGTATTGGTATGGGAAAAGAAGCCAATGGACAGTGCTCAGCAGGCTGGCGATAAAGTATCTGGCTTCCCCTGTCGCAAGTGTCTCTTCTGAGCGTGTTTTCAGTGCTGCTGGTGCCATTGTAACTTCAAAAGGACCAGTCTCTCGCCCAAAAGCGTGGAGAGGTTAACCATGATCAAAATGAATCAGCACTTTATACCACCGGATTACAAAATACGTGAATCACAGCAGGAAGAGGAGAGCGACTTGGATGACGTAAATAGTGCATTACAGGACCTACTTCTGTCCGAACCACCAGAGTTTGAGGACAAGCTCCTCTTCCCTGACAACTAGGCTTTCAAATTGTTACTTTCTTCCTTCCTTTATGTGTCTGTGTATCTGTCTTTCTGGTTCAAATCAAATCACAACAAATCCATCACCACCGTCTTCTCTTTTTATTTCCCTATTGGAGTTGCACGTCTGTGCATTTAACTGTCCACTCTTCAGAGTCCTGCTTCATCTTCCTGTCTCGCCCTAGTACATTTCCAGCAAGCCAGACATTGGAGTACAAGAAATGTTTCCTTTAGCAGTCCCTCCATAAGAAGTGAAACGTGACTATAGCTATCCTCCGTTTTGTTTCCGAGCCGAAACTCATCAGTGTCCGAAGGCTACCGCCTCTGCAGGCATCCACAACTCTTCACTGTCAGAACTTGGGCAGGGATCCAAAAGTGAACTCATCACTGTCCGAAGGCTACAGCCTCGGCAGGCATCCAAAGCTCCTCACTGTCAGGACAGAAGGTACTTGGCAGAGAAAGACAAGACTCTTCGAAGAAACTTGCTGACATTTGTGCAAACTCAAATGACCAGCAATGAGCGCTACCCAGGCCGCGGCCCATCATCACAGTGCTGACCATGTGAAGCAACTTAAACTGTGACAAAGTGCCACAGATGAATAAGACGAAAACCGAAACAGTGACTAACACTCAAAATGAATGTGGACTGGAGTAATGATGAGGCCACAGCCCCGTAAAAAAACACACACCTGTCAGAACTAGGCATCTGATGATCTGACAGCCAAAGAGAAGAGCAAGACAGGTAATGATGGAATGCATTGGATGCTTGCAGACTCTGAGCGATTGCTGTTGTTTGTTGTTGATGTTGTGCATGAAGTCGAACTCTACTCTACTAGTTAATCTACAAAGTGACTCAAGTGACAGTCAATGTTTCCCTTCATGTTGTTTAATAACCAAATTGTACTCCTACTACTGCAGGTGCAGGCCAATATCTGTTGCAATTTTTTAATATGGAATATGGACTTAATCGGAGTCACTACAGACTGAGTTGGAGTTGGACAACACGTACCACACCATGATGATGACCATACTATCTTTGCACGCAGTCAGTCAGTTGGATCGGAGATGATTGAAGGAATAACTGCGTTTCACGAAGTGGCATAAGGTAAACATAAACACAACAATTTAACAAGAAAGTAAACACAGCAGACCTACATGTCCATGTAGTGGTGGAGTCGAGTGTAGTCATGACTGACAGCGGCGCATTGATTTTGTCACTTAATTTTGAAAATGCTAAGTTGCTGTATATATGCCTTTTGTCTGGCTCTGTCAAAAATTAAGGTAAATGGAGGTTGGGTCATGGCCGGGCTGGTGCTGTGGTGGGCCTGTTCTGTCCTGTTGTTGTTGTAGCTTAATGCTGTAAACAGAATATACACGATATATCCAAGCCGCCTCAGTCTGAAAGTGTTCTCTCTTCTCTTCTTGGACTCCACCATAATTGATGCTTTTTTTTATTCATTGATTTTTCAATACCCCTTTTGTTTTTCCATCTAGACGTTACAGGCCGGCCTTTACCCTGTGCTATACTGGGAGACACAACTCACATTTACCTTACCAATCCGCATCAGGAAGGCCACCAAGATTGATGTGCGGAGCATCCATGGAAGATAGGACCAAGAGGAAGGACGAGATTCAACTCCACAATTTGACCAGGATAATACAGTAACTTTAGTATCATTCATCATTCATCTTTTAATTAATTGGAATCCTTTTTTCTCTTCAATCATTACGACTGTGTGTTTTGTTGTTGTTTGTTTGCTAATTGATCCCTACAACTATTTTTTAATTTTCTTTGCTATCTTTAAAAGTAAGCCCAGTACAACATGGAATTTGGGTCTCTGAGGGCATATTACAGGCAAGGCAAATTGCGTAGAATATACTGCTGCCCTGTACTGTCTAATTGTCTAGTAGGAGTTAGTAAGTACTACTCATTAACCATCAAGTTATCTTCATCATCATGCATGCATTTCCTTTCTCTCCCTTTATAGATTTTTTGGATAAGATCATGGTCGTCTGCCAAGATTGCGCTTTGCTTTTGTTGTCCATGCGTACTGTTTTTCTTTCTCCAACCTTTCCCCAAACCCCCTTCCCATCCATTCATCAAACCCTAACCCTCTTCCCCCGGGCTGTGATTTATATTGAGGTGTGATGTGACTACATAAAATGTACACCAATTGATCACACGCTTGCTGGGGCAGATGTGGTGAAAGCAACACTAATTAAATTTCAAGGCAGGGCGAGGAGCTTCTTCTGCTTGCCCACCCATGCTCAGTCTATGTGCAAGCCGTCACCGGCTAATAGTACATCATAATTAATTGCCAGCATTGATTGGATTCATCATCAAACTCCTACCACACAGCAGTAAAGGTTACGAATTAAGATTGTGTTAAGTTAAGTGACTCACTCGACACAACTACAGTTTGTAACTTCTTGTACTAGGCTGTCCCCGCCACCATTATGTTTTATTTGACTTTAGCAGTTGCAAATGCAATATTGTTTGTTTGGCAGTCTTCTTCTGTACTGTATTTTACTTCGTTCTACTACTCCTCCCACAGTCGCTTTCAGGCAAGTGACTGTCTCTTTTAATTTTTTTAGCAAATGCTGCTGCCAGTGTCTACTCTACTACTACCACCACAACCATGGCATCTTCTCCATTCTCTTGGGAAACCATGCAGCCATCGCTGTGCCGAACGTAATCATCATCAATCACAGGTAAGATAAGTTTGGTGGGAGGTATAATGGACTAGGAGGAGAGACTGACAGTACTAGTAGGACAAATAACTCAGTGAGGGGTACCGCATCTATCTGTTTGTGTTACATCATCGGCAGATTATTTAAATCAAACACTGGCTGCGGCCCTGCAGCAGCAAGGAAACCATGTGACGTTAATTCGTAAAACAGTAACCCCCACAAAACATTAACATTGTATGTTTAAGTATAAATATAATTTATTACCCTAACAAAAATAAACTATCCCACACCTGACCCACCCCTCTCCCTAACCCCAACCAATGTCCAAAACGAAAAAAAGTCCAAAGAATGTCCAGAAACCCCAACGCCCAATTCCCACCCACCAACAAAAGGAATAAAAAAGGGGCAATGCAACAGGGTCCTATAGTTATATACGGCGGGCTTTTAGGTGTTTGTCTACCAGAATTTTGACACGCTCCTCTAGTTGCTCCTCTAGCCGTGCCACCCGGAGCAGAATCTTGCGGCGAAATGCCCTGCAGTGGCATCCAGGGTGGGGGACAGCAGTGCTGGCTGCAAGAGAATTGCGGCGGCGGGCGGCTGCCAGACCGCGGCGCCATACCACTGGAGTTCTGGCCTGGCTGGGGCCCGGGGCATCGGACGAGGCTGCAGCTGCTGCCGCCTCCTCCTCCTCCGCCTGAGCCACCAGCCGCCGGTACTCCTCACAGATGGCCTCCAGTTTCCGGCGCCGGGCCCTGGCTGCCAACTCCTTCCGGGATGGTTTTTCTTGGGAAGGAGTACTATCTATATCAAGAAAGAAAAAGAATATTGTTGTAACCAGTACTCTTAGCAAAACAGTAACACAAAATTAATTCAACACATAATGGCACAGTAGCACTAGCAAGAAGCACAGTACATAACATTTCTGGTAATAATCTATCTATCCTCCCACTTCCTCGGCCTGTAACATTTGTGGGAGTTTCAGGCATTATACTAGCACTATGGACTCCAGTACACAGTACACCAGTCTTCTTCTTATCTCTAGTTTAGCGAAATGACATAACCTGGTTGTAGCCGGCATGCCAGCTCGGTCATCTATGCTTGCACCCAAGACAAACATACGAGTCATGACGCAGACTCACGTTAGTTTGATTTACTACTGTCTGCAGGTGGGAAGCTCGTATTTTTCTATTACGGGTGGCACTGGCCATACTCTCTCTGTTACATGAAGGGCAATTGGTCAATTTCACTTTGACAGTGCCCTATATCTGATCCAATGATCATTGCTTTTATATGGGACGACGACATAAGGTCAGTAGCGGTCGGTGGTGGGACTCGGGGAGTGCTGCCGGGCGGTGACGTGGAGAGTGGCAGGGTGGGGGGTAGTAAACTATGGATTACGGCCAATTACAGGTAAGTAAACATATAAATAAATAAAACTAATTTTGTTGCGCCCACTGCATCGCTTTTGGCGGTGCAGTGCGCACAATGAAATTCGCTTTATTTATTTTTATGTTTACAGTAAAGTTACCTGTATTTGGCCGCGTAATACATTGTTTACTACTACCCCCACCCTGCCCCTCCCCACATCGGCTTTGCTACTCTGGCGCGGTTTCTTTTACATTCCCTTAAAACTAAAACTGTGTATCCCGTGACAGTCTCCACCTATGCTGTCTATGATGAATACATACAGGCATCCATCCATTCTAAGTAAATGTCAATCATTCTTCTTAATCTCTCCACAAACCTTACTTTGTTTCACCAACAACAACCCATGCGTCCACTCATTCCGTTGCTTGCCTTGGCTTAGATTTTCACCCAACCACCGCTGATGATTCTTGAAATCCACAGTATCCACCCATACTGTGTCGCCCACCCAGGCAGGCATCCATTCTTCTTTCACCTTCCACCCATCCTTCAACAACACATGCATCTGATTCCTATCAGCCACCTATCCATGCTTCCAACGTATCCTTCTCTGCCAGTCATCATATTAACTCTCGCCCGTCCTTCCTCCTTCCACCCTTCATTCCCTTTTTGTTCAACACATCCATCAAGGTCATCTGATCTGACTTTTAGTCTCCTCCATAAAACTTTCACAGCTGAGTTGGAGTCAGATAGAAGAGGCCATTGGTTAATCAAGTCACGCTGGTAATGCTATTGCTACTGCATTGCTAATGCTAAGTAAAGGGTGTCTTCTCTTCTTCAACCGTTGTATAATGTTCACTACAACTTCATACCTAATAAGTCTCAACAACAGTACAGTGAGTGAAGTCAACACCCTTCCAGCTAGTGCAATGTCAATAAGTAATGAATATAACTTACCACCGCCCGCCACTGCTGCTGGCTCACCCCTGTAGCTCCTGCAGGTGCCGCATCTCCTGCCCCCTCCGGAATGGTCGAATCGCCGCTGGCCCCGCCGGCACTGGTGGTCGCTACTACGCCTAGATAAAAACATGACACATTTTTAGATGCCTGTACACCTCCCCCTATTTATTCTTTTTTACTAGCAAGAATGAAAAAAAAAGTTAATACATACATATTATACATCACATTCACTAGTCCAAATCGGGTACTAGAGTCAGTAGACACTAGTAGTGTTATGGTCCCTAGGGTCATTATTTATTATACTATACTCTACTCTTTGCAAAGTTAGCCTGAGCCATGCAACCATTTTTCGCTTCATGTCTTTTGCGCATGTTACCTCGCAGCTTGTTGTGCAGTAACAGTAAGACGCCTTTTGAGCCCACATGAGCACATACAGCTACTGTCTGAGCGTTGCGTACAAGAGGTCGAAAAACAAGCCACTTTGTTATGGAGTTCGGTTAGCCCGTATTGCTTAGCCATAAGTAACTTGTTACACTTTTTTGGCAGGACTGAGAAATGCTTGCATTATACTATCTAACGCACACCATTTTTCTCAAGCAGAAGATTCCCTTCTACGAACCAGAGATTTGCAGAGCTTATGAATGATGCATGTAACCAGTAATTCTACGCTCTACGGTGAGGAGTCTCCCAGAATTCGCACAGATCTTTTGTCTTCTATCATCATGCACTTGTTGTAACAATGTTTATTGTTTTAATCTTATGCATTTTGCTGTTGGAGCTGGCTGGAGTACACTGAATTTTATAGAACAACATACAGAGCTTGTTAGTTGAAGATAAACCTTTTGAACTTACACATAGACTCTGTGGTATTTGGTGTGGTGGTGAGTGAGCGAAAGGGTGTTAAGTTCTGGGTTGTGCAATCATTGGGTATCTTCGGGTGGGGGTTCGGGGACCTAATGAGACACTATAGCTAGTCGTTCAGGGGATTGTGGGTTCACTTCTGACTGAGGTGTGAGGAACGTCCAAGTTCCAAACTCCCATCACCAACATCCTATTTCCTTGTGCATAGTTCTGCATGGGGCTGTGCAGAAACCCCACATCAGTAGTAGTATGTACTATATCCTATCAAAAATAGTCAAATAACTGGTTGGGCATTTTGTTTGTGGTAATTGTCAAAGCCTCAAGATTAAGAAGCCTGGAAGAGGACAACCGAAAGGACTGGACTCAGTGGCTAGAGCTATTGGTCAATCTGAGTTTTATTCAAAACCGTACAATAAAGAGTGGCAATGCAAACTGGGCAAGCTTAGCGACAGACTAATAGTAGTAGTACAGACATTCATAGCAGAGGCAGTTAGAACTTAGAGGCAGGGATAACCAGAATTTAGAAACAGATAGTCAAGTCAAGATCAAAGAATCTTTTGTAAAAAATAGAATTAGGGAGTGGAACCAGAATTAATAGTTCTGAAAAAATAAGGTGCAGTAAAAGTTAGGGCAATATAATTGTTAATATTAACCACTGGAGGACTTACTGGGACCAGCAGCAGGGCCCTCGGTAGAGGAGCGGTCCTCTGGTTGTCGGCCTCTGGTTGTCGGCCCTCGGTAGAGGAGCGGTCCTCTGGTTGTCCCGCCGACTCAGACCCCGTCTTCTTGCCCCTGAGTGCTGCAGATCAGTGATCATGTAAGATATAATAAAGAAAGACACAAACATTAATGATTGCTGTGAAACAAATAAATTATCTAAAAAACGCTCAAAAAACGTTTTAGGAAACAAAAATTGCAATAAAATTGACCTATCTAATCCGATCGACTACTGGCTTGCGGGATTCACGGACAGTCTACTTATTTGGGAACACTAATTCAGTGTTCCATTCTGATTGATTCAAATAAAATCCAGAACACTAACTAAGCCTAAGTACCACCTGACCTAGCCCACCTATTCCAGGTGGACCAATTGTTCATTAAGTCTGCATTTCCATTTTTTTAGCCCTCAAAAATGCATAGATGAGAAGGTGGACACATGCATAAATTGGTGCATAATGCATACACCAAATTGTTGGTTGGTTGCGTCTGATGTTCTGCAGCTGACTGACACTGCTAAGCTTACCACTCACTAAACAAACTACAAAAGGTTCTACTAAGGACAGGGGTAAGCAGCACTCAGTGACAGAGGATGCATCACGCAGACCGCTCAAAAATTATCAACTAATAGTAACTAAACCTAGTATCAATCCATCCACCACTATTTGACAGGAGGACAAAGGAAGGACTAGAGTCTCTCTAGCAATAGCATTACCTAACTGAAGTTCTCTAAAGTAAACTCTTACATAATAATAAGGACAAGCGAGCGCAAAGTTGCAAACAAGTAAGAGTAGCGCCCAGCACCTGTGTCCTACAATCACAGAAGATTTTGAAACGTAATTTACCTGCAATGTAAGCAGCAGTATTCTTGTTATTTGTAAAAAATGTATACACAAATCACAATACTTATACTACTATATATATTAGCTACTCACCAAGCCCCACGACCTCGACACCTAGCAGGTCCAACAGGTCCTGCTCCCGGTCGAGGATGTCTGACCACCGGTGTGCCAGCTGGTTATGGGTGCGCCGGACCCCTGAGCAGCGAAACACTGCCCGGCGCAACTTCGTCCACCGGCGGTGATGCTCCTGGGTCGGGTACCCGGAGCCTGGCCTGCCGCCTGCTGCCAAGGTCAAGGGGAGGTGGCGCTGAACAAAAAAAACAAGGGCGGCCACCTCCGCCTCACTAAAAAGCTGGCGGACTTGCACGCCTGCAGGGCGCAGTCTGCCGCAAGGCAGGCGGCTCTTGGGCGCACGCGCCTTGCCCTTCGAGCCGTTGCTGCTGCTGCTACCCTTCGCCATGGTTCTGGGGTGGGAGGAGGCGGAAAAGAAAAGTTAGAAGGGAAAAATAAAGTTAGGGGAAGAAGTAGGAGCTTAAAGAAGAAAGTTATATAAAACAGTCGAAAAGTAAAAAAACACAGTAAAAAGTAGAAAAAATGCAAAATATAGACTTAGGCAGAGAGAGAAATAGATAAGAAATAAAGAAAAATTGAAAAACAGTGTAAAAAACTAAGGATTGCAAAGATTGAGGGAGGATAGAAAAGCAGGCCCAGAACCATAGCATAGAGTGAAAAACAAGATGGCCGCGCCCATCGCGACCGCGTGGGTAAGTTCGCGCGATATTTCTCCCCGAGCACGCAAAAAACGTTGCGAACACGTACAACGCGTTCCCGAACATGGAATGCGCATCGCGAGCACGCTATACGTGACCCGGAACAGGAAATAAGGGATCGCGAACGGGCGGGACAAGTGAAAAACAAAATGGCCGCGCCCATAGGCGACCGCATGGGTAAGTTCGCGCCCCCGAGCATGCAAACAGCATCCCGAACATGCACAACGCGTTCCCGAAGAAGAAAAACGCATCGCGAAAGGGCGCAACAAGCAGCTACGCATGCTTGCGTAGCTACGCGTAGCTCGCGTAGCGCTCCGACGTCTTCGCGTAGCTTCGCGTAGCACGACTACGCAAACTACGCCCAGGCTTACTTAGAATACTAAAATATACCTTTTTTTCGGCTAAGTGGTGTTGTGTTGTAAGTCACTACTTAACCTGTTTAAGGGGGATTTTTTGACCCCTTAGCAAGAAGCTGGTTTTCTAAAAAACGTTTTTGTGTTAATACATCTTTCCGACAGAATCATTGCTGAATTGTATCTATACTAGATCCAAATTCTGAGGGTTACCCGGTCCAGCCAGTGTTTATTTAACTGTCTAACTAACTCAGTGCTTTTATGAGCAGCACAAGGTCCTTAATGTGCATGAGATGCAAATAAATCAATGCATCTTTCACAACCATGTCAGTTTGGAGGAGGGGGCTAATAGAGTGCATCATCAAATTCTGTGCTTCCTTTGAGGTTGTCACATAGCTGATCAGTGGGGATGATGCTTCTATGAGCAATACCATTGAACCAATGCAAATGTTGAAGTCTGAGTAGCATGGGCAGGAGCAAGCACTTCAAGAAAGCCAGGGTCATGATGTTGCAGGGTTTGTCAACAGCTTTTCGGTCATTTAATGACTAATCAGAGGCTGAAAGCAGATATAATGTCCTCCCTCTGAGCATCGTGTATCTTCAGGGAGTGGAGGAAGGTGTGGGAGGGTAACACTCACCAATATGTTTGTGAGTTATGGTCTGCTGAGTGATAAGTCAGAATTGTTTGTCACAAATAAAAGTTTGGTGTGCTGGCTGGACTAAGGCAATTTGACACACTGGCTTAATTTGGAATTAATGCGCTGTACGACTGGGTCCCCATGACACACTGATCTATTACTGTAACATGTTATAACAGCAACAACGTTTAGAGTTGCATCCTCTGCAGCGTCACAGCACATGCCAATACAGGGTCACTCTGAACTCTCTGCACCTGATATTGTTACAAGGTATTGTACGTATGTATGAGAGATACTTGTACTGAAAAAGCTCAGTGATCTACAGAAAGCATTATTATTTACTGTAACTCTTTCAGTGACAAGCTCTGCATGTCTGGGGGCTTCCACTTGATTTAGAGCAGTTGCATCCCATGACGTTACCTTATCATATGAGTCCATGGAGCCAGTGAGTTTGGCAGCCCCAGCAGCTTCTCGGGTCTTTGCATACCAACTTGAGAGGTTCTTGCAGTCATAAAAGCATCTTCCGCGCCTTAGGACACTGCAGTCCTGGTTGGCATCTGTGACTCTTACAACTGATAGGATCACTGCAGGAAATCACCTACAACTCTTAGATCCCTGAGCCTATAGGGCATTCTTTGTATTTACAGCTGCTCTTGTCCCAGTGCTGCATGCTGTAGCAAAAGGGCTTTGCACAATGTACCATAGTCTTCATGTTTGCATTCTAAACTGTCTGGTCTACCATGATATGCTATCTTTTAGTGATGTGGTAAACTTGGGGAGTCACTCAAAAAAAGGGGGGAGGTAGAGGGTGATGGAGCAAGGACTCATAAATGAGACTTGCTCGTACGCAATCTCCTCATAGTATTAAATTATTAAACTTGTATTGTCTCTATTAATCATTGCATACACTACACGAATAGTAAGGATGCTTGCCTATGTGTTTTACTAATAAATAACGCTTGTCTGTAATCCAAAATGGCCGCTAAAGCGCGGAACCCTACTGCGCATGTCTCAACCACATCACGTGTTGTGACGTCTTTCTTTGCTTGGTGGGAAATTTCTGCTTCTGCGCAATGTGCATTAAAATGGCCGCACATGCTTCAGCTTGCTCTCATGTCATTATTAAACTGTCGTTTCTCTAACGCTACTAATGCGGGATAGAATTTATAATTAAATGGGAATAGAGTAGAAAGAGTGGGCATACAGTGAAACATTTTATTTGTGATTTTAATGTTTTCTTCTTTGACTTTTATTAGTTCGTAAACTTGGACCTGGGTTTGGTGCACTGAAAGCTTGTGTGACAAAGATTCCGCACATGCGCCCTACAGTGGCAGACCAGATAGAAAAAGATGAAGTCAACTTGGACATCACCCAAGGCCATGACCTGCTGGCCGACACCACTACATACCAAGATGTTCTCGTCGAAAAGCAACATTTTATATGAATAAATTGTCAATTTTGTCGTGAGACGGGTGGGAAATAAAGCAAATGTATTAAATTGAAGGGGCGGTAGTTTAAAAACAATAGGCTTCAGAAATACAAGGCAAATCAATATGGTGTGAGAATCCACCCCCTGTCCCTGTCCAATCAGAAGTGGTGGTCCCATATTTTAGCAACATTAAGGGGAGGTACATGGGCGTAGAAGGGTATAATAGATATAGAATTAGTTAATTAGTTAGAGCTTACTCTCAGAACACAGAAGAGCTCCAGACTGCCAAGCTGATCGATTGCAGACTGAACCGCTGTCCAGAGAGGTCCTGAGGAGGGGGCGGCGGAGTCCATTAGAAGGAAGGCTCGGAGAAGCGAGGAGAAGTCGAGTATCAGAGAGGGGAACGACGCAGGCGTCGTTGTAGAGAGGTCATCGGTCCTGTCCTGATCCTGGAGGAGGTCTTTGCTAGTCATCCTACCTGGGTCCTATTCTTTCCAACTCCTTGGCCAAGGGGTTTGGTTCTCGCACTTAGGTAAATATAATGCAACCTTTAGTTGCGCTGCTGTCTCTATCCTCTCCTTTTCTAAGCGACCGTCATTGATTAGCAATAGTTATTCTATGCTTCATCTTGGGTATTGTGATTGAGTACCGTGTGGTTCTGTATTTATTCTGCTAAATCTTTAGATAAACATTTTAAAACTTCCTGACTCAGTGGTTATTTCAGGATTATGTACTATAATGAATGTCACTCATTTTAAACTTCCCAATTAGCAAAGGATTCATTGGTAAGTCATTACTCTTCAATCAGAAGGTAATTGGTAGCAGGGATTTTTTTGATAAAAGAGTATAACTGATAAAACCCAGCGTAAGTATTAGCATAGTATGAATGTATGGGCCCAAGTGAGTATCTGGTGTATGAATGCTGTTTGCTGATATCGCGCTGGATCAGTTTTCTGGTAATCAGAGGATGGTTACTCTTTGTTAATTGGGTAATGAGAATTATATTTTTATGAACTAACATCCGTGTATTCAAAGTTTGTTTTATGTTGTCTAGAATTCCCCGGGGTAAAAAGAATAGCGGATGGTAAGTGGAAGCCATACTGCAGTGAGGGTATCTGTCAGGTAGAAATAGTACTGAAAAGTTAAGCAGGACTATCAGTACTGGTTAGGGAATCTATGCTTGTGAGTAATAGCAAAAGAGTACGCTGGTGAAAATTTTATGTTATATCACCTAGAAAGGGTAACATTGAAGAAGTAACAGGTACTTCTGGAGCTTGTGTGAAGAGTAAATGGAAGGGTTTTACTCCTAGTGTATGTTTAGTCAACGGAAAGGTTTTACTAAGTTTGAGAGAAACTATAATTTAGAGAAACTGGCACGATAGTGAATGTTTTATGTTGTTACTGAAATTCAATTAAGAATTGTAAAGAAAATAAGTTTGCGTACGAATTGGTAAAGGGAGGGTCAGTTGCCGGAGAGGGAGCTGATGTCAGAAAACGCCGCGCTGGGATTGGTTGAATCAGCGGGTGTGGAACGACTCTTGTAAAGGAGGGGTCAGTAGTCAGGAGTAGTACTGACGTCACAGGTGCCACGCTGGGATTGGTTGAAACAGCGAGGGACAGTGAAGAGCAGATTGTAAAAGAGGGGTTGACAGACAAACGTCATCAAAAGGCCGCGCAAGGATTGGCTCGGAAATAAAGATAGCAGACATTTGATTGGTCGAAATTATAGAAGCGAAATTCTTAGTGGATAAAGGATTGCATGTTAAAACGCAATCCGACTTTAACAGGAACCCGTCCGGATAGGAGATATTTAGGCTTTGCAGAATATAATTTTTTATACATCGGTACTTACCCAAGATGTACGGAGAAAAGAGAAAAATCACCTTTCTGCAAAAGATTAAAAACTATTTTAAAAAGGACAAACCAATCAAAACTAGAGAAGGAATTATCATTCCACCAGCTAAAACGCCCGCTTTATTCATGGTGATGGAGAGAGGTTATCCTACTTGTGTATGGATGGAGAATTGGATAGAATATACAAAAAACGATGGAATACTAGCATTTCCCGAGAATGGCACGTTCAATGGACGAATTCTGCAAAACTTGAGATTGAGGATGAATGACCTAGAACCCAGACCTAGATTAACTCAATACGAAGCTTTAGAGGAATGGGAAACCGAGGCATTTGAGCGTGACCGATCTAGGAGTAATAGGGGTTATCGAGGATTTTTCCCCGGGAACCTACATGAATCTAGTGATGGTCAGATGAAACAATGGAGAAGGGCAATGATTACAGAAGGATTATATCCATTGTTAACAGCAGAGGAGAAATTAGGGAGTAAATGTACAGAAAAGACAAAACATTTAATGAGAAGTGATGATTCTGAAGTCAAATTTATGGAAGAAATGTTAAGGAACCCCCACCATATCAGGAAGGGATAAGTGGATGCACCCCAAGTGCACCATCATTAAAAACCCCATTAGTGCCACAGGTAATGCATGAATTCACCCCTAGTAGAATACTTCATGACAAAGAAAGAGAAGCCCTAGAGAAAACCAGAGCAGAATTAATACAGAAAATAACACAGATAAAAGTACATCCTGATTCATTCGTTACGAACCCTGAAGCAGTAGTAATGGTTGAAGATCACTTTAGTGACAGCGAATCCACAATATCATTGATGGATTTACCCATTCGAGATTCTGTCAATATTACTCCCAAGAGGACTACACCTGGGTGTTCAAAACAGATAAGTCTAGTGACTTCATCAGGAGCGAAAAATGCCACAATAGTCACCCCAGAAGATTTAGAAAGGTGGGCACAAGAATCAGATAAACAATGCACACCTCAAAAAATAATGGACATTCATAAATTGAAAGTCGAATTAGAAGAAATAATAGCAGGAAATGTAGGACTAGATCGCTTGAATACCTATGATGATGAAGAATTATTATTTATGTGCAGAAGTATCACAAGAAATGTAAGATTATTCCATGAAAAATTATCCAATCTAGCACTTCAGATGGGAATAGAAATAGGGAGATCAAAGGTGTTGCAGAAACCCTATAGAGCAGAATTTTCAGAAAAAGATTTAGAAAACATGAATGCCTCTGGAAGAAAATTACAAGTAAGGGAATTAATGATAGTTTTACAAAAATGGGGAGACCTAGATAAATGGAGAACTAGGTGGGCCAAGAAAAAGGAAGAAGTACGATCAAGTAGATCAGCATCGGAATATGTGATGAAGGAGACAGGGAAAGCAGACCACATGTATCTAATGCGAGAAATTGCGGGAGGAGGATACGTACATGTCCCATGGAGCAGACAGGATATTTTGTCATTTACGAATGATTTTCCAAAATTGAGAGAAAAACCAATTGAATGGTATAAACAGGTCGAAAGGTTTGTGAAGGTGTCAAAGGTATTGTTGAAGTATTTAGATGGCTTATTTGACATAGTGGTACCTGCCGATTTGTGGACAGATTGTAAAATTACAGTTGATTGGCCAAGTGACGAGTATCCTAGAGACCCAAAGACAGGTGCCCCGTCAAATGATGTGATGAAAAAGTATCAGCAAGTGATAACTTACCTGAAAGGGAAAATACCACCGAAAGAAACAGATTGGGTGAAAATAGATCGAACCACCCAAGAGGCTAATGAATCGGTACATTCCTACTATGAGCGTTTATTGCAGGTATTTAAACAGTATAGTGGATTTGAGGACATTGGAGACAAGAACATGAGTCAGTTTGTGTATCGATTTGTTTTCGGTTTAAAGCCAGAAATTTGTCAGATGATTAAACAACACATGCTGTGTTGGAAAGGGAAGCCCATTGATGAGATTTTGAAATATGCCAAATATTGTGGAGATGATATTGAGGATAGGCATAAGAAATTGCAGGAAAAAGTAATGTGGGCTCAGGTGAAAATGGCTGAGAAACAGGGAATTAATTTGGAAAATCCGAGTGAAAATCAGGGAAAGGATTCTGTAGTGGTGATACTGGGAATGGTGGAAAAGTGAGAGGACGAATGAGTAGAGAAGAAGCTAAAAAGAAATGTCCTTGTCATGGATGCGGAAAATTGGGGCATTGGAAGGATGAATGTAAAAAAATCCGGAACAATAATGGCCCAAATCAAAATTTAAATCCACAGACGCAGAATGACTCACAGCAGGGTGTAAATCCTCAGAGTCAGTTGCCACCTGCCCCTATTCAGGGTAATGCAAGCAGAGCAAAGCACGGTACAGACATCGGATATCAAGGAGGAAGTGGTACGAATGATTATATAACCTCACAATTTCTTTTACAGGACGATTTCTGTCAATACAGTTCATGACGGTGCCTAAGAGAGGGGGAGAAGGAGTGCGTACTTGGCGCATCCTTATCAGTAGATCAGTCAGGTCCATACGTGGAAGGAAATGTGAAAGGTAATGATATTACTTTTCTGTTGGATACTGGTGCTACCCGGTCTACTGTAAGAACGGCAGACATTCCAGGTCTTCCTCTCTCTGGTGAAAATATCCAAGTAGTGGGAGTAGCTAATCAAAGGATTAGAACACCTCTTACCGAACCAATGGAAGTTAAAATCGGAAACTTCAGAGAAATGCATCAATTTGTAGTATGCGATTCTAGCCCAGTAAACTTATTAGGCAGGGATTTATTGTGCAAAATGAACTGCACAATTTTCTGCACACCGGATGGTGTGGCAGTTCAGACACCAGATGAAGACCATGTATATAAAATTATGATTGCAAAACAAGGTACAGAAGTAGATGAGATGTTTTCAGTATTAACAAAAGACGAGTTGCCAGAAGAATTAAAAGGTACAGTAAACCCCATAGTTTGGGATTTCACAGGAAAAGAAGTAGGACTTGTGGCTAAAATAGACCCAGTTAAAATTACTGTAAAAGAAGGTGCGATTTATCCAAATACCAGACAGTACAAAATGAGTGCAGAAGTAAAGGCAGGAGTCATTGAAGAAATTAATCGAATGGTTGAACAGAACATACTAAAAGAAGTAATGAGTAGCCCATGTAATTCACCAATCATGGGACTCAAGAAACCTAGTGGAAAATATAGGATTGTTCAGGACCTGCGAAAAATAAATAAAATAGTGGAACCATGATGTCCCATAGTGCCAAATCCTGCAGTAATTCTATACCAAATTCCTTGGAGTGCAGGATGGTTCACAGTAATTGATTTATGTCAAGCGTTCTTTTCAATACCATTGCATCCAGCTAGCCAGTATCTTTTCTCATTTAAATTTGAGAATAAAGTCTATGTATGGAATCGTATTCCTCAGGGGTACACGGAAAGTCCTTCCATTTTCAATCAAATACTGAAAAAGTGCCTTGAAAAACTAGTGATGCCAGGAAGTTCAGTCCTAGTGCAATATATCGACGACTTATTGGTGGCATCGAATACCAGAGAGGACTGTGTTGCTGATTCCATAGCACTATTAAATCTTTTGACCGAAGAAGGGCATAAAGTCTCACCTGAAAAGTTGCAGTTTTGTACAACAGCTGTTAAATATCTGGGACACCAAATTGAGAGGGGAAAAAGAAGAATAACCTCTGAAAGAGTAAAATTAATAAAGAAAATGCAAATGCCTGTAACCCAAAGACAAGTGAGAGTGTTCCTAGGAATAGTAGGTTACTGTCGACAATGGATACTAGGATTTTCCTTGTTAGCAAAGCCCCTAATTCAAATGACAAGAAAGAAAGCAAAGGACCCAGTTGATTGGGATGATGAGAGTGCAGGAGCTTTTGTAAAATTGAGAAATGCTCTGTGTTCAGCACCAGCCCTAGGCATGCCGGATTATAAAAGAGAATTCGCATTATTCTGTCATGAAAGAGAAAATTGTGCACTTTCTGTCCTAACCCAGAGACACGGTTTAGACAGACGTCCTATAGCATATTTTTCTGCTACATTGGACCCAGTAGCAGCCGCTTTGCCAGGATGCTTAAAAGCAGTGGCGGCTACTTGTTTGAGCATTGAACAAAGTGAGTCAATTGTGATGGGACATCCTGTAAAAGTGTATGTTCCACATGCGGTTGTGATTCTGTTGACAAGAACACGAACTCAGCATCTTACTCCTAGTCGGCTGACTAAATATGAAAAAATAATAATGGGTGCTGAAAATGTGACCATGGTAAGGTGTACTATAATAAATCCAGCAACCTTACTACCAGACCCATACCATGAGAAAATTAAAGATGACGAAGAAAATGAACATGATTGTTTACAGATTACAGAGTTATGTACGAAACCTCGCCCAGATATAGAAGAACAGCCCCTCAGAAAGCCAGACAGGGAGCTATTTGTTGATGGTTCATGTCAAAGACATGAAGATGGTAAATTAACTGCTGCCTATGCGGTATGTGAATTAACTGGAATAGTCGAAGCATCCTATTTACCAGGAGTCAAATCTGCACAAGTAGCTGAATTGATTGCATTGATAAAAGCCTGCAAAATTGGGAGGAATCAAAAAGTAACTATATTTACAGATAGCCAATATGGTTACAGGGTTGTGCATGATTTTGGCCAACTATGGATGCAGAGGGATTTCCTGACTTCTTCAGGATCCCCCATTAAAAATGGACAGTTTGTAAAGGAGTTGCTGGAAGCAATACAATCATTGGGTTTGGAAAAATTGGAAAGGTAGAGGGTCCTTTTATAAGACTCCAGTTCGACTTTATACAGTTACCACCATGTAGAGGGTTGAAATATGTACTAGTCATAGTGTGTCTGTTTTCAAAGTGGGTGGAGGCTTACCCTACCAGGAGAAATGATAGCATTACAGTCACAAAACTGTTGCTACGAGAGCTCATTCCTAGGTTTGGTTTCCCAGTAACTTTGGAATCAGATAGAGGAAAACATTTTAACAGTGAAGTGATCCAAATAATCTGTGAAGCATTCCAAATTAAACAGAAACTGCACTGTGCATATCGTCCAGAGGCTTCTGGAGTGGTTGAACAATTGAATGGCACTATAAAGTCAAGATTGGGAAAAATGTGTGCATCAACATCATTAGAATGGCCAGATGCATTGCCACTTGTTCTAATGGGACTCAGAAGCATACCTGACAGAAGTACAGGATTGAGCCCCCACGAGATAATGATGGGAAGAGCAATGAGACAAACACATGTTCCCACAAACAAACTGCTGAATATATCTGATGATATGGTACTGTACTATTGTAAAGGACTGGCTGACCTAGTGCATTCTGTCTCTCACCAGGTTGGAGAAGACGCAGTTTCCAGGCAGCCTGAACAGGAACATGATCTGAATCCTGGTGACTGGGTGGTAGTGAAGAATCCCACCAGAGAAACGTGTCTATCACCCAGATGGAGCAGTCCTTGTCAAGTCATACTGACTACAAATACAGCAGTGAAGTGTGCAGGATTTCCTAATTGGATTCATGTAAGCCACACCAAAAGAGTACCAGATCCTGAAGAAGAAAATCCTCAGCCAGCATCAATCACTGAGGAAGCTGAAGGTTGCCCAGCTGAAGAATCGCAGGCTCGAGATTCCAGAGAAGCTGAAGAAGAACAACCGAGCACAAGTCAGGACTGGATACCGGTGGTAGAAATTCCTGAAGTTTACCACAGAACAAGAAGTCAAACAAGATTTGAGGAAATCGAAGAAGATCAGATAGGTGAAGAAGAAGCAGCTCAGGAAAAAGAAAAAGAGACAATAAGAGAACCTGAGCAAGGTCAGATAGGGAAAAGAAACTGGGCTCAAATTAACGAAGAACTAATAAATTTTGGGCAGGGACAGACAGGTTTAGAAGAATCCGGTCAGGCTGCAGAAGTACAAAGTGCAATAAGCCCTGATCAGAACCAGTTAGATCAAGAAAATCACACAGAAGAACAAGATCATGAGAATCATGAACATGAAGAAATAAATCAAGAACAAGGTCACCTATTGGAAACTAACAGTGGAGCTGTTGAAGAGAAACCAATCAGACCTGAAAAAGAGCAAATAAGAAGAACAGTAATTGCAGAAAAAGAAACAGTACTAAGCAGTGAAAATAAAAAGATTTCTGAAGACAAAGATAAAGAAACAGTGCAAACAAAGAAAACAAGAAAAGGAGATCATTGGCCAAGTGTCATTAAAAGAGTAAAATACCACATAACAACAAGAAGTGAAGATCCAGATCAAGTAAATGAAGTAACAAGCCAAACTGAACAAGAAAATAAAACTGAGAAAAGAAGAAGTAAAAGACTGAAACTTGTGAATAACAAATTCAAGGGTCCTGATTGGACTTACATCATTCTTGAAGATAACGAAAGTTCAGAGTCAAGTGACAGTGGTGACGAAGGAACAAGTGCAGAACTAACGTAAGAGAAAGAAACAAGACCACCTTGACTAAGCAAAAGAGTCATATAAAGAAAAGAGGAAATAGATAAGAAGAGCGATCTTCCTTGTCGAAAATGCCTGACGATAGAGTTGCTGGGAGACCAAAACAGCGATGTTGTAGAAGATGCTGTGCAATATGCATATGTAGTCTAGTAATGGTGCTTATAGTATGGTTAGTCCTGATTGTAGCAGTTCCTTACCTTATGATAATGGATAAAAGAAATAATAATGAAACTAAGGAGAGGACAGCAAACATGAAGGGCAATAGAGTAGAACTAATGGCAGAAAATGAACCAGAGTTTCATCATGAAATAGCTGATAACGACACTAGTTTAAACGTTTTCACAAAGTTATTGTTTCAGTATGTAGACACAATGGAGGTTAGTAATTGTTATGTCTGTATGAAGTTACCTGAATCAGTAGCAGAAGGATTAACATATCATCACTTACCACTGACATATGGCATATCATGTAGTGTTTTGTCTAGTTTATTTTATAGAGCAGGGAGACTTCAGTATTATTATTCAAACCTAGATGTGATATTTTCTGAGGTTCCGATTCGAAAGAGTATGAACCCAGTGCTTAGTAGTCAAGACGCACAGTTTATGGGAGAAGTTTTCTTAACAATGAAATCAATAGACATAACACATGCACATAGACACAATCTAACATGTTCTTTACATGAAGAAGAAAAGATATTTTTGAATTTAGTAGAAAATAGAAGACAAGACTTTCAAAAGAAAGCTTCTGAGCATAAGGCTCATTTACCACCTTGGGCGGAGAAAGAAGGGAGTTACACACCTGGCAAGACTCAAGCTGCTATGGCTCTGGATTTCGTAAAGACAGGAAAAATTTGTCTTCATAGGTTTAAGACTGATTAAAACAATGTTTTCATCGGTACCAGTGAATGTGAGCACAATTTCTTAATTCTTGGAGGTTGGGGAATAAAAGGAGGAACAGATTCAGTTTTTCCTGGAATCTATTATGTGTGTGGGAATAAGGCTTACTTTAGGCTTCCTGCACGGTGGTATGGAAGTTGTTATTTTGGAATAGTATTTCCAAAGATATACCACGTAAAAAGAAACACTGGGAGCAATGAAAATAATAGTGAATTAATACGTAGTAAAAGAGCTAGTTTTTCAGAAATTGTAGGTGATATATTTGGTGCTTTGATACCTTCAGTGGGAATAATTCTGAACTCAAGGAAAATATGTAAATTGTCTACAGTGGTTGATCGTTTATCAACGGATACTGCTGGAGGATTTCTAATGATTAATGCGGAGATGGTTGCGATTAGATCTATGGTGATGCAAAATCGACTTGCTCTTGATATTATATTGGCAAAAGAGGGCAGAGTCTGTAAATTATTGAAGACAAAACACTGTTGCACTTATATTCCTGATAAGAGTGCAGAAATTGGAACGTATATACAGAATATAACTAAACTTGAGAAGGAACTTAAACCACTGGAAGTTGATAGTGTATGGGAAAGATTGACGAGTAGTATTGCGTCAATTGGTACCTGGTTTGCTAATGTAGGAAAAGGGCTAATAGGTCAAATATTAGTACCCTTAGCAGGGATAACAATAATAGCACTGACAATAATAATATGGTGCAAATGTTGTAGAAAGAAGGGAACATATATTGTGACAGGAAAGGGAAAGAAGAGAAAATTAGATGAAATAGAACTTGAAGAATGGAGAAGTGAAATATACAAGAAATTGAAAGGAGATGGTAAAAATAGAAAATGTAAAAATAAGAGTGAAACTGTTTGCTAGAAGTTGGCATCTGATTGTGGGTAATATTTTGATGGCTCAGAAACGCCATCAGAGAGGGGATTGATGGAGCAAGGACTCATAAATGAGACTTGCTCGTACGCAATCTCCACATAGTATTAAATTATTAAACTTGTATTGTCTCTATTAATCGTTGCATACACTACACGAATAGTAAGGATGCTTGCCTATGTGTTTTACTAATAAATAACGCTTGTCTGTAATCCAAAATGGCCGCTAAAGCGCGGGAACCCTACTGCGCATGTCTCAACCACATCAGGTGTTGTGACGTCTTTCTTTGCTTGGTGGGAAATTTCTGCTTCTGCGCAATGTGCATTAAAATGGCCGCACATGCTTCAGCTTGCTCTCATGTCATTATTAAACTGTCGTTTCTCTAACGCTACTAATGCGGGATAGAATTTATAATTAAATGGGAATAGAGTAGAAAGAGTGGGCATACAGTGAAACATTTTATTTGTGATTTTAATGTTTTCTTCTTTGACTTTTATTAGTTCGTAAACTTGGGCCTGGGTTTGGTGCACTGAAAGCTCGTGTGACAAAGATTCCGCACATGCGCCCTACAGTGGCAGACCAGATAGAAAAAGATGAAGTCAACTTGGACATCACCCAAGGCCATGACCTGCTGGCCGACACCACTACATACCAAGATGTTCTCGTCGAAAAGCAACATTTTATATGAATAAATTGTCAATTTTGTCGTGAGACGGGTGGGAATTAAAGCAAATGTATTAAATTGAAGGGGCGGTAGTTTAAAAACAATAGGCTTCATAAATACAAGGCAAATCAATATGGTGTGAGAATCCACCCCCTGTCCCTGTCCAATCAGAAGTAGTGGTCCCATATTTTAGCAACATTAAGGGGAGGTACATGGGCGTAGAAGGGTATAATAGATATAGAATTAGTTAATTAGTTAGAGCTTACTCTCAGAACACAGAAGAGCTCCAGACTGCCAAGCTGATCGATTGCAGACTGAACCGCTGTCCAGAGAGGTCCTGAGGAGGGGGCGGCAGAGTCCATTAGAAGGAAGGCTCGGAGAAGCGAGGAGAAGTCGAGTATCAGAGAGGGGAACGACGCAGGCGTCGTTGTAGAGAGGTCATCGGTCCTGTCCTGATCCTGGAGGAGGTCTTTGCTCTTTATCCTACCTGGGTCCTATTCTTTCCAACTCCTTGGCCAAGGGGTTTGGTTCTCGCACTTAGGTAAATATAATGCAACCTTTAGTTGCGCTGCTGTCTCTATCCTCTCCTTTTCTAAGGGACTGTCATTGATTAGCAATAGTTATTCTATGCTTCATCTTGGGTATTGCGATTGAGTACTGTGTGGTTCTGTATTTACTCTGCTAAATCTTTAGATAAACATTTTAAAACTTCCTGACTCAGTGGTTATTTCAGGATTATGTACTATAATGAATGTCACTCATTTTAAACTTCCCAATTAGCAAAGGATTCATTGGTAAGTCATTACTCTTCAATCAGAAGGTAATTGGTAGCAGGGATTTTTTGATAAAAGAGTATAACTGATAAAACCCAGCGTAAGTATTAGCATAGTATGAATGTATGGGCCCAAGTGAGTATCTGGTGTATGAATGCTGTTTGCTGATATCGCGCTGGATCAAGGGTATTAGGCTAGGTTCACCCTCCTTACAGTAATGAACACAGAAAAACCGGAATACATACACTCAACATAAAAAAAGCTTTTGGAGTGGGGGCCCCAACAAAGGGGTCTCCAGGGGTGCGAGTAGGTGTATTACCGGTGAGGCGTGCTCAGCTAAAAGTGAAACTACGAGCCCCTCAACCCCTCCAGACCATGGGGCACATTTGAACCTCATATAAAATACTACGTACCAATGAGTAAAATCGTATGTATTAAACCAATAGTGCACGCACATTAGGTGTGGCACTTTACATTTCACTAATTCTTTATTTACCTCACTTATAGGTCACTTGGGAGTGGTACGCACAGGGCTGGTCCCTATGTGGTCCTGAGGAAGAGCTTTGGGGAGGCTCGAAACATGTCGACTAATACTAGAGACGTCTAACTCATCATGGTTATGCTGTTTTCCCTAGTATTTACCCGTTTTTAAACATACCGACTAGGAGCTAGAATAAAATATTTCGCCCACTAGTTAGGTATTTTTAACATTTCTTTTCCCACTCCACAACACTGCACTACACATTTTCTCACATAAGTGCTCCTACGTAATCTCGCAAGTCGCAGCACGCCTCAATCTGCAGCGGATTGAGAGGACCCCTATGATGAAGCATGTCACCAAGGGGAAACCCTGGTGAGTGAGGGGACTCAAGAAAGAGATCAGTAGACTTTATTACTCCACTTGAGCGGAAGTCTCTCATCACCCATAGCTAGGTTCTAATTCCGGTATTCCGGTTTTTCTGTGTTCGTAAACTTGGGGAGGGCACACAAAGTTGTTCTCTGTTTTTAATTTTCATTTACAGATGACCTTTTCCATTGCTGGAACTATACCAGCCTGTTGTATACATGTTAATGCTGTTTTAGTTTGATGGTTTGGAATCGTAGTGTTGTGTTCCAGGCCTAACTTTCACTTGTAGAATGCTTTTATTCTGATACGCAGAATGTTGTTATTTGACTTGTTAGTTCAACTGCTATCTCCATCCTCACTTAGTGCTGCTTTTGATAACAGTGTGAACTGACAGATCCTCGCAATTGCTTCATACTTCCTGTGGGCTTCATTCAGGGCCGGCTTTAGCATTGGTGTCGCCTGGTGCAACAATCTTTGTTGGGGCCCCCACTCCAAAAGCTTTTTTTATGTTGAGTGTATGTTTGTGCATCATGTGTGGGTGTTTGTGTGTATATTTGGGATGTGTTTTGTTTATATGGGTGTATGTGTATGTGTGCGAGTGTGTCTGTGTGGGAGGGTACATGCAGGGCTTTAAGTAGGATTTAAAAAGTGGGAGGTTCCTAAGGGGCGTGCTCTGTGTAATTACGGGCATGGCTTAAACACATAAACTTAGGGCCTCATTTACAAGAAAGTGCCGCAGAGAAAGAGGAAAAAACGAGGAGAAATTAATACATTTCTCCTTGTTACGCCTTCCTGAGAGGCGTAGCATTCAAACGCATTTCCAGGTTTACAATTTCTCGTAAATCTTGAAATGTGTCAGGTTCCATGGATGTTGCGTGGGAACACCCACAGCAATACCCATGGAACGCCCCTTTCACTCAAAGGGGCTGTATTTGTAAATATGGGACAGAAAAATGCGCCGCTGGTGTGTCACTTTTGTGATGCACCAGCAGCGCAAGGGGCTTGTAAATAAGCCCCTAAATTTCTTAGAATCCCATAGAGTGTGACCCAATTGGTATTTAAGTTCCTGAATCCTGAGATTTCTGTTATTGGATCCTGATATATAACACAACAACTGATATGCACCTAAAACCTGCCAGAATTATTGACTTTGTTGATTGCTGTTTAACATAAATGAGTAACAACAATGATTTTGTTATAAATAAATAAATCTTGAAAATGTTTCAATTCTGAAATCATGAGTCTGTGATTTAAACATTACTGAGGCCTGTGGAAGGAGTAAAGGTCTTCAGAGTGTCTCAGTCACGCCTGTTAAGCTCACTCTGTTAGACATGTACGCCCTTTTTCTGTCCACATCTCGTCCATCTGTCAATCTAGCACCTCATCTCTTTCCTCAACACTGTCTTTTTACTGTCTCCTGAATGTCTTTTCTCCTCTCTTTCCTCTTCAGCACCCTCCTTCACTTTCTCCTGATTGTACTTCCTCACATCTCCTTTACTACCATTCAAACACACAAAGCACCCACTCACCTGTAAGCACTGCATATTCTTTTACTTTCTCCTTGTCAATATTTTGACAACTGTGTACCTCCTTCACACACATTAGAACAGAATCACAATTGCAACTGGGATAATTCATCTTGCTCCGAGTGCTCAGCAGAGAGGCCAAAGATTGGATGACCATGTATTCTGAACACGCTTTTGACCTTTGGACAGGCACTCTGAGAAACTTGCATTGCCTCCGCCTGCAGAACTCTCACTTGTGGTCAGTGGTAGACCTCTTTATAAAAGAGCAATATGCTACACAGAAAAAAACACAGAAACACAACATCCTCGAAATAGATAACACTCTTTTGAAATACAATATTTAAGTAAACCACGTGAAATATAAAGGGGAGCTAAATTACTGACATAGATGATCTTAACATACATTTTACATTAGTTGCTCAGAAATCAATCAGTGTTTTTGCCCTTAAATTTAAGGACATGAATACAAGGCCCAATAGGGACCCATTTCAATGTCCATTTCTAATTACTACCGGGTCTGAGACCCGGATGGACCGAGTCCTGGGTACATGTATGTGCAGGAATGAAACATTGAAATGCAGAGTTTGAGTTTTTCTGCACTTTGACAGTGGTGCTAACTTACAGTTGGTAAACAAAAGTACAGAAAAATACAGACATCTCTTGTAGGGAGACCAGGCATCCCGGATTTGCAGGGACAGTCCGGGTTTCCACCAGGGGTCCTGGCAGATTTCGGCCAATGTTGCACATGTCCCGGTTTTCAGAAAGGGTCAATTGAAAATACAGTAAGGCTCATTTTTATGTTTTCCAAGGCACGCCGAGCTAGCTGTTATTAAAAGAAAGCAATTTAATGAACACACACAAGGCTGGGTTTAAACGTTGCATTCAATTTAGTCCCTTAGTGCCGCGTCTGTGTATCTGTGTTGATGAGTAAAAACCGCACAGCATGGGGACAGCACAGAAAATATGTGTATGTGTACATGTTTATTAATGTACCTTTGTTCCCACATCATCATGTCTACATATGTTCGTGTGCTCCAGTGCACTTTTGTATGGGTGTGTTAGCACGCATTTGAATGTGCAAAAATATATTTTGCATGTCGGCCCCTTAGCCTGGGCTTCTTTGCGCTCTGTCACCTCTCCCGCCTCCTTCTTCAGTTTCCGCTTTTAGCCCCAGACAGAGGAAGCAGGCAGGGCCGGACTGGGATCTCAAACCAGCCCTGGCAATTACGTCCAACCACCATTCCGGCCCACCGGGGAATCGCCTGGTGCCTGCTACGGCCAGTCCGGCCCTGGAAGCAGGTTCATTAACCCAGGTGTAGTGACCTGGGTCAGGGGCACTAGGACCCTGCACTTAAGCAACGGGAGGGGACAGAGACCGGACACCACTTCCGGTCAGGAAGTGGGGCGGGGACTACAGGACGCGAGGGCAGAGGGAACAGACGTGCATGTATGCACGGAGCTACACCAAGAATAAAGAAACAGATAACCACTTACCAGTCTCAGTGTGAGTCATTTCCTACGACACGACAACTGGCGACGAGCAGGTGGGATCAGGAGCCACCACCAGACGCGACACGGAGCGCACCTCGACCAAGACGTCCACACGGAGCCAGGAGCCCACCCTGGTCCGCCAACTGACGAGACGACGTCGGGAGTATGCCCGACCACAGAAGAGGACGAAACCAGGAGCCTACCCTGGTCTGTCGGGCCCTGCAGAAAGAAGACGCGACATCGGGAGCCCACCCCGATCGTGAAATAGACGGAGCCAGGAGCCCACCCTGGTCCGTGTGCAGCGGTTACAGTGACATCGGGAGCCCACCCCGGCCGCATCGGGAAAGCAAGGTGAGGGAGACGCAAGTGGAAGACACCCGATTGCAGAGAAAGCCGCCCGCTGACTAAAAGAGAGCCCGAGCCTCCCGCGTTAAGATTCAACGTGAAATCTTGCGAGACCCGGCGGCCATCTTAGATTCAGGCGGGACAGCCAATGAAGAGCTGAGGAAGGCCCAGCGGCCATTTTGAAGTCAGGCAATTGAAAAGATAGCAAATCTCGCCCACAGAAGTCTCGGCGGCCATCTTAGAGTCAGGCGGGACAGCCAATAAGAGGCTGGGGAAGGCCAGGAGGCCATTTTGAAGTCAGGTATTAACAAAAAGCCATAGGAAAAGAAGAAAAGAAAGAAATAAAGGGACATTAAAACACAGAAAAGGAAATAAGGAACAAAGCAACAGAAAGAGGACGGAAAGATAAAGGAAGGAAGGAAAATGGCCAATGAAAGTGACAAGACCAGCAGACCACTACCATTCAGCCTATCGGAACCACAGACAGGCATCAGGTGGGAACGCTGGATTCGGCAATTCGAACGCTACATGCGCGCCACAGATATCATGGAGGCCAAACACGTTGACCTTTTCTTAAACTTTGTAGGAGACGAAGTGGAGGACCTGCTCACAACATTCCCCAGTGATCGAATAGCGACTTACAAGGGACTGATACAGTGCCTCACAGAGAGGTTTGACCCGCAAAGAAACATCGACTTCGAGAGGTACACATTCACCACTACATGTCAACGAGCAGAGGAGTCCCTTGACGATTTCGCGACAAGACTGCGAAAACTAGTAACATATTGCGAGTTTGACAAATTCGACAATGAACAAGCGATACGACTGCGCATCATTGAAGGTTGCCAGTCCGTGGAGTTCCGCGCATGTATCTTGAAGGAACCAATGACGCTGGAGAAAATACTGACAATGGCCCGAGCAGAAGCAAGAGCAACGATACATGCCAAACAGATGGAGCTAGGTAAAGAGAGAAGGGCGGAACAAGCGAACCGCGTAATGGGAAACAGCAAGATAAAAGACAGCACACCGCCACTGCCAACAAAAAGGCAGGAAAGAATGTACTACAGGTGCGGCCTTGAATTCCCACATGTCGGTGCATGCCCAGCAATGGGCCAGAAATGCAGGAAGTGCAACAGAGACAATCACTTTGCGAGTGCCTGCATGAGTAGACAGTTTAAAAGTGAGCGAGGAAGACCGGCAAGACCATGAGCAGTAACGAGCAGGCATGCCAGACATATAGAGACGGCAAATCGCAGTTCCTCAAATGAATCAGAAGGAACAGTTGCGTCAGAAAGGGCGGAACGACTATATCTGATGTCAGATGCACCCACGGAAGAAAGAAGGCCAGAGCACATTAACACTGTGGAGAAGCATCAGATCAAAAAAACAGCAACAGTGGAGATTGAAGTAGGATGTCACAGCACACGGTTCATGCTTGATAGTGGGCCATGTGCAACATAATGTGCACGTCTGAGTATGAGAAGATGAAGACAAGACCGCCACTATCACCATCGACCGTCGACGTTTTCACCTGGGGCTCGAAGAAGCCGGTGGAAAACATGGGGAAGTTCACAGAGACACTGACGTACAAGGACAGGTCATGCAGAGAAGAGATACATGTGCTACTGGGAGACATCCCAGCACCATGCCTGTTAAGCAATGTCACGGCGCAGGTAATAGGCCTCCTGGCAATGACATATCACACGTCAGAGAAGCGGAAAATTCTACAAGAACACCCCGCCATACTACAAGGCCTAGGAAAACTAAAAGGGAAACAAATAACACTGCACATCAACGAGGCAATCAAACCTGTGGATCAGCATCACCGGCGAGTGCCCATACATCTACAACCTCAAGTCGAAGAGGAAATACAAAGTCTACTGGCACAGGACATCATTGAGCCTGCAGAAGGGCCGACTCCCTGGGTATCTCCAATAGTGGCGGTTCCGAAAAAGAACACCTCAAAGATTCGCATATGCGTGGACATGAGGATACCAAACACAGCCATTGAGAGAGAACGACACCCTGGGCCACACCTAAATGACATGATAAGCTGTCTCACTGGGGCATGCCGATTCTCGAAGCTGGACCTGTGCAAAGGGTACCATCAACTGGAGCTCGACGAGCAATCAAGGTACATTACCACATTCTCCACTCACATGGGCCTGTTCCACTACAAGCGACTGAGTTTCGGCATATCATCTGCTGCGGAGATATTTCAGGAAACGATAAGGCAGGTAATAAGGCCAGTGAAGAACAGTTTAAACTACAGCGACAACATCCTGGTGTTTGGTCGGTCCAATGAAGCACACGACAGTGCCCTACGTGAAGTATGCCTGCAGCTGGAACAAGCAGGACTAACACTGAACGCTGACAAATGTGAGCTGGGTAGAAGTGAACTGGTATTCTTTGGGTGCATCTTCTCCAAGAAAGGAATGAGGCCGGACCCCAGCAAGGTAGAGACATTGAAAAAGGCGAGTCCTCCAATAGATGTTGCAGAAGTAAGGTCCTTTCTTGGGCTTGCCAGCTACTGTGCCCGCTACATAAAGGATTTCGCCATGGTGAGCACACCACTGCGGGACCTCACAAAGCAGGGTCAGAAGTTCATCTGGTCACAAGAGTGCAGTTGGGCATTTGAAGCCATCAGACATGCTGTGATGGCCGTAGATCATCTTGCCTACTTCGATCCGCTGCTATGCACCGAGCTGACCGTAGACGCCAGCCCGGTCGGACTAGGGGCAATTCTAGCACAACACTTGCCAGGTAGAGACTCACCAAGAAAAATTGTTGCATACGCAAGCAAAAGTCTGTCTGATGTTGAAAGAGCATACTCCCAATCAGAAAAGGAGAGCTTAGCAGTGGTATGGGCGTGTGAACACTATCACATGTTCATTTATGGCAAACCATTCACCATCATAACTGACCATCAAGCCCTGGTGACAATATATGGCAATCCGAATGCAAAGATGCCACCTCGCATTGAACGCTGGGGCATAAGACTGATGGACTTTGATTTCAAGATAGTGCACAAGCCGGGCAAAGAACACAACCCGGCTGACTACATGTCTCGACACCCTTTACCACAGACACCAGAGAAGACCTCAGTGGCAGAAGAATATCTCAACTTTGTACTAAGATAGAACACGCCGGTGCCAATACACTGGCTGAACTAGAGCAGGAGACAGCAAGGGACGACACAATGCAAGCAGTGAAAGCAGCAACAAGACAGCAGAGATGGAGACACATCAACAACAACTGCGCAATAGGAAATGGAGTAAACAAGGAGGAAATGATAGCATTCAAAAAGATACATGAAGAACTATCAGAGACTGAAAATGGTATACTAATGCGAGGAACAAGGATCGTAATACCAAGGGTACTACGTCGACGGACTGTCAGCATAGTGCATGAGTCACACAGAGGCATGGTCGCAACAAAGAAAATGCTACGGGAGAAGATATGGTTCCCTGGCCTAGACAGAATGGTGGAAGAGACCATCCTGAGCTGTCACATCTGCCAAACAACAGGCCAGCCAGCAAAGCCGGAACCATTACAAAAGTCTGAACTTCCAAAGGCAGTGTGGACAACGTTGGCAGCAGACTTCTATGGGCCGCTAGACACGGGCAACTACCAGCTCGTGATCATTGATGAATACTCGAGGTTTCCCATAGTATGCCACACCTCCTCGACATCAGCAACTGCGACATTACCAATACTAGATGACATATTTTCAGCCTGGGGATCACCAGAGACACTAAAGACAGATAACGGTCCTCCATTTTCAGGGGAGGAGTTCAAAAAATTCATGACCTACCTAGGCATTCATCACAGGAAGATAACACCTCTGTGGCCACAAGCGAATGGCATGGTGGAGAGGTTCATGGGCAACATAAAGAAGGCTGTCCAAAGAGCAAAGCTGGCACAAATTTCCGTAGGACAGGCACTCTGTCAAGTACTACGAGACTATAAAAACACCCCCCACAGCTTCACAGGACGCTGTCCAGCTGAACTAGTACTGGGGAGGACAAACAAAATGAGGTAACCACAGCTAGAGGCGAAGAGGCCACCAGATCACAGCAGCATTGCTGTCAGGGACCAGGAGGCAAAAGAGAAGATGAAAACGTACGCGGACGCCAGGCGACATGCCACTCCGGTGCACCTCAAGCAAGGGGACCAAGTGGTGGTGCGTCAACGACAACGGAGAAAGTCTGACAGTCAATTTTCAAAGGACCAGCTAACGATAACAGAGGTCAAGGGGCCGATGATCATGGCAGAGTTGGGCCCCTACCGAATAACAAGAAACAGTTCTCACTTCAAAGGAGTGAAGACCATCGATGAAGACGGAGAGGACACTGCGGCAGAGAACATCAGCGCACAGGAGAGAAACAGAGCAATAGACAATGAAGGAAGAGGTACGGACAAGAGCGAAGGACAAGAAGAGGGTTCACAGGAGGAAAAAGAAGGGACTTGTCCAAGAAGAGTGAGCAAAAAGACAAAAAGACTGATTGAAGAAATGTAGTGATGGGGACGAACACATGTCTCTCCATTCTTCCCACTTTCTCTATCTATCTATCTATCTATCTATCTATCTATCTATCTATCTATCTATCTATCTCTCTCTCTCTCTCTCTCTCTCTATCTATCTCTCTCTCTTCCCTTTCTTCTCGACATACAGATAGATCTCTCTCTCTCTCGTCGCATTCTTGTCGTGACAAAGGGGGAGATGTAGTGACCTGGGTCAGGGGCACTAGGACCCTGCACTCAAGCAACGGGAGGGGACAGAGACCGGACACCACTTCCGGTCAGGGAGTGGGGCGGGGACTACAGGACGCGAGGGCAGAGGGAACAGACGTGCATGCATGCACGGAGCTACACCAAGAATAAAGAAACAGATAACCACTTACCAGTCTCAGTGTGAGTCATTTCCTACAACACGACACCAGGGTTTGCTCTCTTTGGAGGGAAGAGGGGCTGCAGAGCTCCACAAAAAGATTCTTCATATGTTCAGAGAAAGCTCTTAGCTATTTTATTCTCATCCCTGCAGAGTACAGCTTAGGAGCCCACAGAAGGGTGTACATACATGGGGAAATTGTAGCTTGTGCCTGTCCTCCTGACTGTCTCCATCTCTCCTTGGAATCTGTTCACTCAGTCTATCCCCCAAGTCTACAATCGAGGTCTGCCCTTCTGTTTGTCTGTTAATCTGGTCCTGACAAAAAGCACCCTTGAGGCTGCGCCCAGTGCGACAGCACCGGTCGCACTGCCCTAAAGCCGGAGCTGGCATTATTTTCAGGATCTTATTGGAGCAGTGCTATTTTTGCAATAAAGAGCATTTATACCTTTCAAGTGGAGTCGTATTTTCTTGGTTATCCCTGCAATGCACTTCAACACAGCCCCTGTAGCACAATGGAAAAATCTGGGATTTCTGCCCAAACATCCTGGCACCATAGAAGTGATACTCAATTGTAGATTCCCCTCCAAAACAAATTGCAAATGTTCCCTTCTCAGGCGTGATTATTTATTGCGTCTTCCCCATGCAGTAATCAGCCCTCTTGGCTTTGTATGGTCCCATCTACTCTGCCTTTTACTGCGCCAATTCTTTATATGCCCCTCTGTTTAATAGTAGAACATTGAGTTGTTTTATTACATTGTTTTGATTCTGCAGCACCCCACCTCCCATGTATCCCTGCAAGGGGCAGCTCTGGACCGAAGAGAATATATTTCAGTCTAAACAGATTTGTCTAATTGTGGGAGACTAGAGGGATTATGTGTGTTATTTTTCAGAATCTATGAAAAAATATGTCAGGAAGCATTGTAACAAGTTGTATACATTTCTCCATATGTTCCTGCATAGATATCACCTGACGTGAAGGAGATTGTTCTAAGAAAAGCTGTATATTGTTTACCAATTATTACCACATGTATTTCTGAGAAAAAACAAAATGGAAAATACCACTCTCATGACCTTAAACTGGTGAAGCTCCATTCTGCTGAATTTCCAAGAGGAGTAACATCCTTTGCCTTGAAACATTTCAGGAAATTTGTTTCTAAACAACGGCAAAAGTGGACATATTGAATGAGAAAGTAACACACAAAAAGAGGTAAGAAGAAACAAAGGCAGACGTATTGAATAGTTGGTAGGGTAAGAGGCACCAGAGTTTAGTTAGTGGCACTAGGGTTTAGGTAGAATTCCTGGGGTTTAGTTATGACTAGGGATACAAAGGTAAATATATATATAGGGGAGAGGTCCACAGAGTATAGGTTGATTTGTAGATACTATTCCTTAGGTAGAGGTAGCCATACTAGAGTATATGAAGGAGTAGAGGAGCTAGGGTAGAGGTACTGGGTCTAGATAGGGGTAGAGATATGAGGTTATAGGCTTGGATAGAAGTCCTTGGGTGTAGTTATTGGCTTTTGGGTTTGAGTGAAGATCCCATGAAATTAGTAGAAAGGGATTAGGGTATAGGTATTCTGGTAAAGTTATGGGGACAGATACTACGGTCTACATGGGGCAGAGGTACGATTGTAACACCGATGACAATTTTATATTTTGTACTGCCAGAGAAGAAAGGATGTAGGTGAAAAACAATTCTAAACCTCATAAACACACTTTACATATTTTTACACAATTCTTTTACTCGGTTTGGGAAAAAATTGCTTTTTATGTTTTTATGATAAATGAAATGTAGCTTTTTTCCTGAAAACAATTCCTAGCAAGCCGAACAACTGAACCAGGTGTTTGCCAGTGAAAACAAAGTTCCATGGTGATGTTTGCGCACAAGAAAATACTTTCACCAGCATTCTGCATTAATGTATTTTGTAAATGTAGCACTGTGTCATGTGAAAGGCTTCAGCATTGGCTAATATGTTTTTGGCACACAATTGGCACAAAGTTGGGTAGTATGGCATGTTCTCAGGTAGGGGTTTTCAGAAATTGATTTCCACCAGCAAAGTTATGTTAAATTTCCAATTATTGCTCATCTAGAAGGTTGCAAATCCAGCCAAGTTTCTACGCTAATTACACCACCTCTTCCAGCCCACCTCCCTGTCCTTTTTAATTTCAGACTTGTACCCCCTGATATTATTGACTAAGATATGCCTCTCCCTCCAAGGACTAAATTTGTGCCTCTATTCTAGATTAATGTTATAAACATGACTGTCTTCTTGATTCCTATCACAGAGCAGTACAAAAGGTGTATTGTGATAAGGGTGCCTGCACATGAGCTTGAAAGACTTATGCAGTTTTTGTTTGTCTCAGTTGTTACATTGTTCTCTTCATCGTTCTATGAAGAGTGCAGTCATGGCTCCAGGACTGATTCCTCAACGGCAACCACCTCTGGCGGATTTAGCTATGAGTAGTAGCAGATCACTTACCTCACCCCCCCATCCAATTCAAAATCAAGATTGCTTCATCGTCACTTATACTATAGCCTTATAGCCCGCTGTAGCGGGCTATACCGGCTATTAAAGGCCGCTCCAGCGTTAAACAAGGAAGCGGGACTTTAATAGCCGGTATAGCCCAGCTACGAAGGGCTATAAGACTATTAGAACATTCTGCCACTAGAAGGCAGAATGTTCTGACAAATAAAACAAAGGCTTCAGGGAGCGCGAGGGGATTGAATTCCCCTCAGGCTCCCTGAAGCCTTTGTTCACAGCCACAGCTGTGAACAAAGAA
Organism: Calotriton arnoldi; assembly: GCA_963921515.1. NCBI lineage: Eukaryota > Metazoa > Chordata > Amphibia > Caudata > Salamandridae > Calotriton > Calotriton arnoldi. The sequence goes on along the minus strand of CAWUFW010016935.1, from coordinate 136,308 downwards.
ACATTGGAATGTTGGAGCTCCGGGCTTATACCAGCCATTATAAGCCCGGAGCTACTCCATTGTTTTCAATGAAGCTCCCAACATTCCAATGTTCAAATATGCCTTCTGTTGGGTTTGCTTACAGAAGTTCCAAAACTGGAGCCGACCTCAGAGATGGAGAAAGCTAAACATGATCTTTTGTCATAAAATGACATTTGAAAAGATGGTACAGGAGTATGTAAAGGAATAAAAACTATCCTATTAGATCAAGAGCCATTGGCATATTGCCACGAGTAAAAAGAGCAGTGACCAGCAGGTTGCTAATAAAATAAACATTGTGTTGTGTAGTCAATGTATACTTAGAATGTATTTTAGCTGCAGCTGGGGCAACTATCAATGTAAACAGGACTAACTTGTTTTCTCAAATTGAGGAAAGACTAAACTCAATTATGATGTACAGAAATTTCTTCCGTCAATATTATGTGGTGCCATTAGAAGCACCAGAGCAAATTAATCAGTAATTTTCCGATCTGATTTCTAATCTGCCACACTCACATTGTATCCTCAGAGTGAAAGTGAGTCTAATTAAGAATCCACAACTGGTTATCCCTAGACAATCATATTTTTTTTAGTATATTTGTGGATTCATTTGTGGTTGAGTGAAGAGGGCACTGGGACCCCTGGTACAAAATCGGAAATGCTGTTTCGTATTATTATTTGGTGTGGGAGAATGGCATTTGTTATAAAAAGTTTTTATTTGTTATTCTAATAATTTTATTTTATTTTGTTTCTGAATTATGCTCTATATACTTTTTTATGAAGAATTGTTTTGTAAAGCGTGTGGAATATATATATTTTTAGAATATATAAAATAATATTTTTATTTATCTGGCTTAACTTTTAATGTTTAAGTTTGTGTGTTTTATGTACTTCGTTGGATTTGCTGTCTATTTATTTTGATAGTTTGTTTAGAGAATTGATGTAGCTATTAGTTCTAGGAAGCGTAGTACTTGGTTATTCACAAACTAATTTACTTTAAATTGTTGCATTTCATACACTTCTTTTTTATTTTTTTATTTTAGTCTTTAGTTGATTTACTGATTGTTAGACTCTTAGCTCTTTGTAACTTTGGTATTTTTGTTAGATTTCTAAAACATTGTATAGGGTTGAGTACTTTCTGCCTAGTGAGGTTGAAAGGAGTTACGCCACCCTTCTATTGCGCTATTGATTTTAGTTTATTTATTTAGGGCACTATTATATACATTTCACCACATAATTCAAAACTTTGGTTGTCATCTGTGCCCACAGGAGTCAAGACTGCCAACCTAAGTGTCTTCATAGTAGTCCTTGAGAGAGCTTAGTTTTGTTTCATGTGTCTGATAATATTGGGATTCAATTAGTAAACTGTAATGGTGAGCAACTTCAGTGACAGGCAGGAATGCCCGGTCTATTTTTTTTTACTTCATAGGCAAATTCACTGTTTGTTGCTTATTCTAAACTTAGTGCAGATATTTGCAGGTGTTTCCAAAAGCTTTGATTAAAGATGTAATAGCAGCCTTGTTTGGTTGTTTTACTTGTAGTATGTCATTGATCATTGCCTATTCAAAAGCAATTATTATTTTCTGGAAGTATTAGTTATTGGTTTGAATTTACATTTCATTTAAAATTTCGTAATATGTTGCACTTAGTTTGTTAGGTAATATTACAGACACTATAGGAATGTCAGTCTCTTGATTTTGGCCATGGATTGTATAGATTTATGTGAATGGTGAAGGACAACATTTGAAGATACCATCCATCATCCAAGTTTCACATTGGGTGAGTTTTAGTAAATTGTTTTGTTTGCCATAAATTATTATTCTACGGTCATTGTTTCTATTGTCATGCAGGAGAAAGAGTTTTTTATTGTGTGTAATAGTTAGGTGTTCTGGTATGCTAATGCCTTCGTATTTTCTAGGAGCATGAGGTGTTTGGCTTGTGGCTTTTCTATTGTGTACAATTAATCTTTTCAGATTTAGAATTAGTGGTAGTTGGCTAATAGGTTTAATATATTGAGTTTGCCTATATTTTACATAGAGAAAGTACGTTTCAGTTTGTTACATTTTATACCTACATGTTTGTGATCTATTTGAAGTGGAGTATGCTGTCTCTTTGTGGTTTAATGACTCCAAGTGCCGGTGATGTGGGGTCTTTTTGCCTGTTTAATAGAAACTGTTTGTTTCTTAGCAATATTTTTGTTGTCAATATTTATGTTTTTCTTGTTTATGTATGGGATGACGATATTTAGGTGTTCAATATTATTTTTCCTGATATTTTGGTGAATCAATATTGTTTTACTTTATTCTAAATATTTTATTTTATTTTGTTTCTGAATTATGCTCTATATACTTTTTTATGAAGAATTGTTTTGTAAAACGTGTAAAATATATATATTTTTAAAATTTTTAAATTATATTATAAATTATATTATACAGCTGCTGACTATGGACGATAAGATACCAAATGGAGCTCTTGATGCTTTAGCAACTGTTGATGTGTACAGAAAGGCATGACAAAGAGAGGGCATTTATCAGCTCCTTTTTAAACCAATTCAGAAAATGAAATTGCAATACTACTTAAAGAAATAGGTGACAATTTTATATTACTGTTAGGAGGCAGATATGCTCATATTTCACTTGGTGCTTCTAGTGTTTCATTGATCAAGCTGATTTGTAAATTATTAGACCTTTGTACTCTAAATAGTTGGTTTGAAAAAGTGATTGTCCAATTTTCTCTAGTGATTTTCCACTATTGTATTTTGAGCAGAAAAAGGCCTGAATGATTTTGCCAAGATGGAATAATAGAGTTTCTAAAAAAGTTCTCATTAAAGTGTGTGTAGGGAATTGGCCATCTGCCCTAATGCTGTGTTCTAGAAGTGGTGGCTAAGTGACATTTTTTAGGTTTTTTGTCTTTTGCAACATTATTCACGATTATCCAAAAATAAATTCAATTATTATTAAGCCTTATTGCCCTGTCCTCAGGGTGTTAGCTGCTGTTAATTTTCTGCCTCACTATATTTGCTGGGCAGTCAATCAACGTCCTCTACAGCTAAGAGCAGAGAACAATAACATTTAATTAGCACCCTCCATAGCATGATTAGATATGGTCAATCAATCAGAAAAGTTATGGCCAGCACTAATTACTGTTGTGTGCCAGCATTCTAGGTTAATTAAAAGTCTGAATTGAGGACATGATATCAAGATAGCAAACCATGCATATCACAAGATGGCAGCTCCCTCAACTGCTCCTTCTTAGCCCAAACATCAATCAATCAATCAGGGAATTGTAAGCGCGCTACTCACCCGTGAGGGTCTATGTGATATTGGCACATGGCACAAGAAAGTGTTCAAGACACGTTGCCCTGAATGCCTGCAGCTCTGGTTCCTTTACTTGTCTGTTGGTGCGGTTTTATGTACAACCGCACAGGAATTGGGACAAAACCATGGAACCAAAACCTCCATGGGTAGTGGTGCTGGAACAATTCAGAGTGGGGTTGGTACCATCAATGTCACATCACTGAAGTGATATGGATAGTGACAAAATCAAAGCATCAAACAAAAAACAAGAGCAGAAAATGTATTCAGCAAGAGAGTGATAAGGGTGCATTATGTAGCTGATTAATTTTGGAGCACAGTGCTGCAAATATCTAAGTAAAGCATGGTGTGGTAGTGCACTGTAATTCATAGGCAGCCCACTTTCAACTGAAATGGGCACTAAATTTGCACAGACGTAAAGTTTAATGATAAATGATACAGCACACAAACTATATTCCAGAGAATATGTTTCATTTGTGCATCACCAAGAAAAGTGTATAGATTTGTTTTGATACTATTAAAATCTTTGTTTCATAATCACAAAAAATGTGTTTAAATTTTGCTTTCCTAACTGCGGATATACTCTGCAATATTGGTATGGTTAATTTACAGGCATTTTAATTTTGTTGTGTGTGGGGAATAAATTACATCATATAACCATTCCTTTCACCCTCCCTGTACCGCAGCAAAATTGTCACATATTTCACTTAACCAAATCCTCTCATTTTGCAGTCAGAGAGGGTAAACACCTATCTCCACTTTAAAAGTACAAGAATCACTTTGTCAGAAGACATATTCTGACATTTCCCCCCTGTGTTTAAAGGACAGCACATATGACAAGATAAAAACAAAATATAAAACCTCTTTACGGGTCATTCATTTTCTGGACCTACCAGTATGGTTATTTTGGGGGTGCTGCAGCACCCCTACTTCCAGCGCCTATGCTCAGGGGTTACAAATGCTGCAAGGCTGCATAAAAACATCGAAATTGAACGAGTGTTTTAAAAATGCCAGTCATGTTTCCTTTGCTCTTCACTAGGCCTGCTGAGACTTCTACATCATGTGGTTGGTCTCTGCTCCCAGTCTAGGATCCAGACCCCTTCCACTGCGGAACTCAGGTATCCACTTTTCCTCTAAGGGATTATCTTCGGTCTTCAGTTTCAGTTCCGCTAAACCCAAAAAAGAAAAAGGAACAGAGTAGTCACGGCATTGAAGAACAAATTAATGCAAAATAACATGCTTGTTCTTTAACTCATAGAGGCAAGCAGAAGGGAAACCCCACTGGAAATGTACAATAGGCAGGAAAAGGGTGCATTAGTCTCAGCGTTACCCTAATGGCTGCCACAATAACCTTATGCCATAACCGACATTAACATCTATTAATCCCCCCACTCCCCCATAGGGGGCTATATCTGCAGAGTGAGCAAATAACGGGGGCTACTTTTCCAGGAGAATTCAACAACACTTCACATGCTGCAGCCTCGAGTTCGCAATGAAAACTTACATCAGACGACCAAGAATGGTTGATGTCACTTCCTGTACTGCCATCGCGAGCTACAGGTGACGTGGGTCACTTTATCTACTGCCTTCATTTTGTTGTAAAATTGTTAGTTTATGTGACAAGCTGTTGTGAAGTCCTGGTCTGGTTCTCCTACTGGTTGTTTACGTGCATCAGATCATGAACATTTGCTTTCAAATACATATTGTTCACATGCTCTCATACGTATTGATCGGTGGCCTATTTTAATGGAAATAAAAGGAAGCCTGTGTTCTTGTGAAGGAATGGACAGCCTTCACACGTACCTAGTATCCTGCTACGGAAAGTGATAGTGATCAATTTACTGGTATATTTCACCCTCTTGCTCCTTCTCTTCTCACTCACTGTCAAGTGGATTCTCCGCCTCTCTCTCTGTTACCTCCATGGCTTGTAGCACACTAATTCCAGAATATAGAAAGGCCCCAGCTATTCATTTATCAACTTGAGTGGAAGGAGGAAAAAAAGGCAAAGCTTGATTAAGAACTGGTGCAAGGCAGGAAGAACTAGATGAAACTGCTGCAGATGGAAATGATATGGGTCTGATTGCATCAAACTATGCACAGTTTAATGAGTATGGGAGAAGGCCTATTCTCTGCCTTGGATCCCTTCCAAAAAGAAAGGCTGCATCAAGATAAAGCCCACTTTAAAAAGGCGCCTCATTACAGGGATGATCAGCATTTGCAATTTATTTTTCTCTCTATCTGTAAGCTGCGGCGTCCCCAAACCAGCTCCCTTTTGCAGAGATTAGTCGGTAGGCACATACGTGTTGTTGACACACACCTCAGGACTTTGCATACTTAACACGGCAATTGTGATCCTTCGTGACTTGGATTTGAAATTTGCAAAAATATACTAATTCAAAGCCACGGTTTATCTGCAGCTGCTCCAACACTGATGACTTTTGCTTTTTTTTTTTTTTAAGCTGTAGGAAAATTGTTAGTCAGTAGCTATGAATATTTTACACTGTTGTCTCCAAGTATGAGGCTGTTAAATATTTCTGATTGTATTCATGAACTGTGTGACTTGTATTTCTTTTGAAAATGTTATTAAATTCACCTTCCATTGACCTTTGCAGTCCCCCGCCTTTCTCTAAGCCGCTCTGCCTTCATCGCACAATGTAAATGTTCCATAGCGCTTTTCTGCTCAGCTTTTCCATTACCTTTCTGCTGCCCGTGTCCCTGTGTAGTCTTATGACCTTCGCTGTTGTGGCTCTTGGAAGGCGATATCCCAATCGATCGGATTCTCCTCAGTCAATAAGTGCAAAGATTGTCACAGAACTCAAGAAGTCTTTTCTACCTCCTCAGACAAGTAAACACTGGCAGAACGAGAGAAGAAGAGCGAGAAACACAAGGGAGCCAGTGACGTTTTAGTAACAACCTGTGGAAAGAACGGTAGTCATTAGGTGGGAGAAAATAAAGCAGCATAGATCCTAAAGGCATTAAAGTAAAAGGATGTACAGTGAAGAAAACGTTGTATACTTTCCAGCTGAGAGGCACAGCTCAACTTTGTTGCCTTGGGTCAAAGCGAACTAGGGATATTTTCATCACAGCTCATGCAGCTCCACAATGTTTCATGATATTGGTGTCAACTTGCCACAATGCACTGCTCGTGTTAGCCCTTGAGCTGAGCATTTTGTTTACAGCAATGGAGTAGGGTAGATTATTGTTGACTGGCAATACACAATGCCACGGCCTGATTACGAGGTGGGCATTATATTACCATCTCTGTGGAAACGGCTTCTGGCACAGAGATCGCAATTCCAAGTCATTCTGGAATTACGGTAAACCGAATAATTTTCTCTTGGCAAATTTTGGAGGATCAAACCAGCCAAAATTCACAGACCGAAATCTGCAGTAAATGTTCAGTGAAGAAATATGGTTCTGTGACTAACTGCTCATTTTCAAGCGGGAAACTTGGTTAGAGACATTTGCTGCACCTCGTTAGTACCACCCCTTGGAAATACATAATTTATCATGTGCTGTACATTCCTTATCATTTCCTCTCACCAACTGGTCAGGGCCAAAGTATCAAACTTGCACTGTTTTACTTGTGTTCACATGTCTCTGACTATGGAGTTCCATTGTCGTCTGCAATATCACATTTTGAGATTGTATAATTCCATAATTATGTTGGCATCATGCGCTTGAGCTAAATCAGTTAACCGGAATCATACTAGCAAGTATGATTTCTCTAGCTGACAAGTAGATGTATATAGCCAAACTTAAAATTGGTCAGCCAAACTAAAGATTATGGGGGTGGTCACATTTAATCTGACTTTCATCAGTGGACTTCAGCCCTCCCTCAGTGCATGTTGTTAAGACCAAGGATGACTTTTGATTGTAATGTGAACCTAAAAACCAATTTCTCCATTAATTCTTGGTCGTTTTATTTGCCTGAACCCTGACATTTCTTGTGATTTGGGGTTTGGGGTCTGGTGGAGTTCTTCCGGGGGCTGGTGGAGTTTGTCCAGGGCCTGCTTCTACCCTGCAGTGGAGTGAAGACCTTAGCAAAGAAGGTCTGCTTCCTTTTCCTCCACCACATTCCTATAGAAGCATGAAAGATAGATTACTATATTTACAGTCAACTTGCGACAGCCATATAATCTATGACGCTTGAGGACTTTTTCTTAGATTCCCCTTCATAGGTATAAATATTGTTATAACTACAGTGCATAATGAGCATGCCATTAGATCTGTGAGAGAGGCAGGAGATCACAGAAGTGTGCACGAGGACCTGCTCTCCCCTGCAAGGCATTAAAAACATGCACTGTCTTGGGAGTTCCAGCCCTCTTGCGCAGGGCATTTTTTTTTTTTTTTTAAAGATTAGGCTTAGACGGTCTGTGGGGTATTGTCCTCCTCCAAAGTGTGTGTGTGTGTGTGTTTTTAAAAAAAATGCTCCCATTCCTTTCCTGTCACAAAATGCAGAATTTGGGAAGGGGCTCCGGAATCCAAGCAGAAGTTCAAGCAGGTTTTCTGAGATACGTGGAACACACAAAAAATGTCAGGTTGGGTGCCCATATATTTTCAGGAAAACCCACATGTGTTTCTGCTCCTCCTTATGAATTAGTTTTGTCCACACCTAGTCTCCTCAGTAGTTAAGAACTACCTATTTCAATTAGAAGCGCCGAGGCACATTTTTTGATTCTTAACATTCTTCTTGAAGATGTGAGTCATAAAATCCGTAGTCTTACAAAGTCTCAACTATGTAAATAATTGTCATATATTATATCAAAATAGCTATCAGCTGATCTACAGTTGGTGCAGAATGTGGCAAACAGACAGTTGGTGTCTCGAAAATAAAGTATGCACATTTCAAGGCACTACATGATTTGGATGCTGATTGCAGAAGTCCTTATAGGGTTATAAGTTGTGTGCCTAATGCACTATATCCACCACAGTCATGTTCCACCATTTCCGACAGACAAGTTTTGTCATTGTACCCATCAAGATCCTTGAGGTCTGCAAAAACATTTCAATTAGTTATGCCCAGAAATTGCAAGAAATGTATGGTGGCTGCCTTTCTCTCTGGTCAACCCTGAACATTGATTCTAAAAAGATGGGCAAGTGAAATGGCCACATCTGTGTGGGCTGGGTTGGGCAAGAGAGGCTTTCTTTGAGGATGCGTTTTTTGACCATCAGGACTCTGTGTGGTGTGACATCCCTGAAATGAGGGACCACATGTGCACCAGTACTTACCTACTTGGGAAGTATTGACACACACTAGCCAGACCTCATAAAGGTCGATGGAGTACTGATCATGTCTTGGAGAATCCAGACAAAAGGCTCCAAGACATCATTGAGCTGCATCTGAAACATCCCACTTGTCTAGGAAAGAGGTTGCAAGTAAAGGTCTGACACAGACCTTTACTGATAGGAGCTCACTGTAAGCTGCAGTGTCAAGTCATACAACTCTGAAAACTGGTAATGAACAACCATGTGCATGACCTACCAACCCCTTCAAAGCACCTGCCCCTGTTCTCAACCTGATCCTGACCCAACCGCCACTGCCTCCTAAAGACATTATAGATTACTCCCAATCCTCAGCCTCAAGCATTACATCTCTTCACTGTTTACCCCCACCTAAATGTGCATTGCAACCTTAAGAGCACTCCCTAATACAATATATCTTTTTTCACTTACTTTAATGTTGTCCATATCTTGATAACTGCCCTCCTAGTGCGCCTCCTTGTTTTACTTTTTTACTTTATTCCTCCCACTTTTAAGTAGATTTTCTCAGTTTTCCTCACACTCCCACATTTACACTTGAGTAACAGATTCATGTATACAGAGTTCTCTGCACACGTGTTGGAAAACTCTCGCATTTGGGGTATAGAATTGCTTAGGCAAAAATGTCCGACTTTGCTAATCACTATTTGACGTACCACAAGGTAGGACTACTGGAGTAATTCTTCATCGTTGTAAGGGGCTTTCTGAACGAAGCCCAAGGACCACATGCCTCTAGGCTCGAAAGATTCCATTAATGCCAAATTGAGGCTGGGAGTCCTTACCTCAGGTTGTAGAACTTGATGATGGACAAGCCGTTTAACATTTGGGTGTAGTATCTGTTACAATACTCGTTGTGAAGCACTTGCACCGACTTTACTTGATACCACCATTCAAATAACATAACATTGGTAATGCAAACAAGCATTATTTTGAGGGCAAATTAGTGGATGATCATCCTGTTTTCTTAATGCATACTCCTTATATTGAAGCTGCTTGGAGAGAGCAAACTTATTTTCAAAACATAGCCACATTGATTAATGTTGAATTGTCTTAGAATATTATCTGATGAATTTGAGACAAAGTTCCTGATATCATTTTTTTTGTTGCCATTTGTAGTTTCCTTTGACATGTGTTTTTATTTTGGCTATAAGGATTGTTCTTAACTATCTGAAATCTGTAGTTATAGAAATAAAAATGAGCCACCATGTTGAATTTAGCCATATACACTCATATACTAAAAGGTTAGCCGCCATGCAGCAAGCTGCTGTATAAGGATTAACTTGTACAGTGTATATGGGATCGTAAAACTGATTTTAATGAATATGATGGTTCCATTGCTCAAATAGACATTTCGATTATTATCGAAAAAGAAGGTTTTTCTGTAAACCAACTTTTGAATAACATAGGGGCTTCTTAATCTCAAAATTGCCAGGTCAACATATATTATGTTCTTATCCAGTAAAGTGTCAGTTTCTGCAGTTGCCACATTTTCCCACGTCACAGAGGTATACAATAAATCATGCATCAGTCAGGGTGGAGGTGTAGTGTAGCTCCTATTTCCCTAATAGGCTCTGCGCATTGGAATAATATACCCTATAGGCTTGACATAGGACTGAGGTCGGTATGTCCCTATCGAGTATATTAAACTTAATTACTTGTGCCAGCTAGCTCAGAGGTCACTAGAAACTCCTTGGATAACAAGAAGGGAGTAGTTTCTGGCAGCAGCAAAACATGACCACTTTGTTTCCCTTTAGAATCAGAACGTGTCCCAGAGTCGTGGAAACAATAGATAACCGTTTCACTCAGCTCAATCGTGCATGCTTAGTTTTCCTCAAAGTTACACAGAAAGAATAGACGGGCGTTTCAATAAAAGGTTTATTGAACAGTCTTGTTTCTTGTGTAAGTAATATGTGCTGTTACGATCACAAGACAGTATGCAAGATAAATAATGTACAGTGTAAGCAGTAGAAATAAATAATACTGCGCTAGCATGATCTTTAGTAGATATTCATTTACATAAATAACACAGACTAAAAAATGCGAGTACTCATACGATGCGTTGCTAAGCTAGTTCTACCCCAATGAACCTAACCTAACCTAGGTGTAGGGAGAGGTATGAAATAGGTGAAGTATTCCTTACTATGGTATACTAAGAGTGTGTTACACCTAGTATGCCAAGAGTCCCTCTAGGTACTAGTCAGCTTCATACCTTAAGAATGAGAGAGGTAGGAATCTCTTGCCAGACTCGAACTCCAACACCCCGCAAGGGAAGTCAGATCACTGGAAGCTGGACTCTCTGCATGCAGGGATGACAGCGTCTTCTCAGTGCGTCAGGCCGGGAAACGTACTCCTCTGAAGTCGAGGTCTCCTCTAAATTACAAGGGCTAGGGAAGGTATATTTATACCTGAGAGGTACCTCAGAATGTTAGCATTGATGTGAATCGGACAGCGGAAGACGTCATGAATGAACCCCTAAGGTATAACGGTTCATGCATAATAGATGAGTCCTTGAAGAAATCAATAGTCCTGTGCTAGGGAAACTCCCGAAGCCTAAGGGTCTGTTCTTCAAGAACTCGTTGTGACGTTAGGGTGGACGGATGTCGGAGACCATGCCTGTATTTGGAGTGTACGGTTTAATGCCTAAATAAGGACTGGGATTTTATGCCTATATAAGGGCAGGGCGAATTGTGCCTATATAAGGACATGATACAGGAAAAACCTATATACGGACATCCTAAGAGGAATACAACACCCACTCCACTTTCGTGTGTACGATAAGAATATAAATGCTAAATATTTAAAAATGCTAAACATAAAAATGGAGTACCGCATATTGCTAAAATATTTCTTAAAACCATTTAAAAGGCATTTAAAAAACCTATTAGAATACAAAAAGTACTGTACATTTTTAAGCATTGCTTCTCATTTCAGGCATATATTTGAAAATAAAATGCAATTTGAATGAAATAAGGAGTAATATTTACATGTGACAAAAAAATGATCGATAAATTTGTTCAAAATCAAAGTCATTTCATGTCATGGAAATTAATGAATTTTTAGACAAACAAGATGACTAAGGGCCATATGTAGGTAATTTCTATTTACCGATTCCTAAATACCGAATTTTACCGATTCGGTATTTAAGAATCGGTAAATAGAATGTAGGTAAACATTCGGTAAATTTTACCGATTCGGTAATATTCGTTATTACCTATTCGGTATTTACCGAATCGGTAATAAGGAATACCTTCCCATTCATTCCTATGGGCCTGGAGGCCCATAGGAATGAATGGGAAGCCATTCACTATTACCGATTCGGTAAATACCGAATCGGTAATAGGGAGAGCATATTCAAGGGTGGCAGGGTGTCAAATTGACACCCTGTTGCACCCCTGAATCGTGCATGTGTGCACATGTGGCGCACATACATGCCCTAAGGGCATGTATGTCTGCCACATGGCACTTTTAAAAAGCACAAAATTGCTTTTTAAAAGGTTTTCGGTATTTACCACCAACTTGTAGTTGGTGGTAAATAACGAATCCTTAAACCAAAAATGCACTCACTTGAGTGCTCCCTACATAGGATTTAAGGAATCGGTAATTTACCGATTCCTTAAAATAACGAATCGGTAAATTACCAACTCCTTAAATCCGGCCTCCTACATCGCAAAGGGCTAAATACCGGTCGGTAACGGGAAATTTACCGATTTTCGGCCGTTACCGACCGGTATTAGCCCACCTACATATGGCCCTAAGTGTCTGTGGAAGTACCGCGAAGTCCGTACTATAAGAATAGTTCTACTTCAAGCAGATTGATGTGCCATTTAATTTGAAAAAAACAAAATGGAAAAAAAGTTCAATATGGGAAGAGTTCCAAGTTTTTGAAATATGAAGGCCAAATTGTTACTGCTTCTCTGGAACACTGTGGGCTGAATCAGAGTCAGTGTACGGGTCTGGTGTAAACATGAGATCATCTATTTCTGTAGACAAAATATCATCCACCGTAGTTGGTGACATTCGGAACACCTCGTGTAGTAGATTAATTGCACAGAGATGTGAAGCATCGCTTTCAGCATAGGATGCCGCAGCAATGTTCGCGTCCGTTGTTACCTGTGTGCCTGTAGATCCATCTTGTACCTCACCAGCAGCCGGAAGCGTCTGTGAGATCTCAATGAATGCTGTCATCAGGATTGGTAGCCTCTGGGGACAACACAGAGCATGGGCCGTTATCGGGTCCAGCAGAGTATCGATATCCGTTGGCGTAGCTGATGGAAATGTTAGACAGGTGTCCAACACGCATTCTTCACCGCATACCAGGCATCGTAGAACAGGTAAGATGCAATCTTGCCAGATTGGTCTGAACGACAGGAACCACATGGTATTAAGTTCCCGTAGATGATTCATGCCCAAAAGCTGTACTATTCGCTCACGGCACTTTCGTTCAAGGAGAGCTTTCTCCATTTCGCTCGAGTGAGGCTGGCCATAGCGTAATAGCAGGAAGAGAAATAGAATTCCGGCAACAAGTGCTAGAATTAATGGTATGCCACCAAACACCGAATGTGCAAAGTTCGGGATTATTCCGAGTATTGCCTGGAAAGGTGTTAACAGGCCGGAACAGATGCTCTTAAATACATGTACAATTCCGCTTGTATCAGACATATTAAAGATACGTCCTATCATTTCCACGAAATGTATAGGGCAAATGTATAGGGCAATTTGTACGTATTAAAGTCTGTATCTCAGCCGAAGTCCTTGCTACTTGTAGATCATAGGTTTCTTTGGCCGAGGTCAAAGGCACTGTTTGTTGTAAAAGCATGGCTTTCATTCTGCTTAAAGTATCAAATCTTATAAAATAGACGTTCAGCGAAGGCCACAAAGGTGACTCCCTGACTGTGTCTATTGGGGCAAACAATACTTGCATACAGCAAGTGACCCTGGAGTTGACCGTTACTAGATGTGGGATGCCTGGCAACATGCCGCAGCAACTCTGATCATTCAACATGAGGTAACTCCCATTAGAAAGTTGTCCAAACGTTGGATTAATCACAGCAGCTGGTGTACCCTGCTGGTGGCAAGACAAATTTGCCACAGAACCATTACAAGCCCCATGTAAAGAAATGTCCTGACATATTAGTGAACCGCTCAGTGCATTTTTACAGTGTGTACCGCTCAGAAACACTTCACGATCCCCACTCCAACATCTATATGTGTATGGTAAATTCCAAGATGTCTTAATGTATTCCTTACCCAACCTTTCATATTTGCCTGCTTGCATTTGTTTTAAGCAATACTGAAACTGAAAAGTAGTCACAGGTAGTGTGATTTTGCCATGAATAAGCCATTCTGTGGCTGGTTTTTCTGCCACTGTGAATGGTAACTTTTCCAGTTTTTCAATGCCCAGCACTCTATACTTTGCTCCTCTTTGTGCCAGTTCGATCTGTTTATCAGTTAGATTGTATTCTGCAAACAGAATTGACGTGTTGATAAAACGCCAAGGCACATAGCCCGCACGCAAAGATTGCAGCGTCCAGCTTAATAACACAATAGAACGTAATTGAGATTGGCCTTGTTGTAACATCGCCAAATCTTGTTCCAGTATGTCGATAGCAGAGGATACAATGCCATCCAATGAATATATTCTGGAGGACAAAGTTGTTAACCGATTGTCGACCACAGAGAGAGTTTTCTCTAAATTAATACGATCAAGTTCACGTATTCGTTCTGCGGCCTCCATCTGTGACACTTTCCATTCTTCATTATAGGCAGCATAAATGCTGGCATATATGAAACGTTTTTGACGTGGTTTTCTTGGTCCAAGCAAGAATTCCCTAAGGTCTGCGTCTTCTTTAAGTAAGGATAAGTGTTGTTTCACATCTTGTAGTGTAGATTTCTGCAGCCAATCGAGGCATAATTTACCTACACTGTATGTTGTTACTACCCCCGGATGCTGTCTTTGGACGTATCTTGGGTCTGGCCTATGAATAGTAAAGCCCTGAGTTTTATTCAGGAATCTTTCCTGACAGTTGTTCGTGTCTGTGGGCCAGATCAACCATTTTCTCCAATCAGGATTAGATCTGTTGAGTTATAGTATTTTGTCAACTGTAACCGCTGCCTGTGTATTGTTATCACTTTCAGGTGTTGGTACAGAAGGTGTTTTCATCTCTTTGATCTTGGCTAGACCAAGACAAGATGTTTGTTGGATAGTTTCATTCAAAACCATTATTTGTTCAGCGATGATGCAGGCTCTAAATAAAGCTTCTATCCCCTGTACTTGCCAATCTTTAGTACCCCAGACAGTTTTTGTGTCTATTGTGTCTTTCCAAAAGTCGAAACCCTGTCTAGACAGTTGGGCAATAAATGCTGCAGAGTAAATCTGTTTTGTATTTGTTAACATAATTTTCAGTCCTGTTTTGTTTACATTTTTATAGTAAAACGTTTCTGGATCAGATGTATTATAACCTGAAAAATATGGAAACTTGTTAACAAATGTTTTTGAACTACCTTTTGGTGGTGTAGGACAATGCTCCCATTGGTTAAACATAAACACATTTCTAGGGTATGCAGATTTATGCAAATAATGATGACCATAGTGTTTATAGCAATACAGCTGTTCATAGTCTGATGAACCCTCTAAATATTCACTGTTAGAAAATGCAGCAGATTTTTCTAGGTCAAACATTATGTCGTTAACAGTCTCAAAGTCCCAATCATCAGAATAGGTACTGGACGAAATGAGATCACTTAGTGAAATTTTAAACAAATGTGGAATGTTCAATTGTTCCGTCGGGCCAAAAATATCAAAATCTGTTTTGTCCCACACTATACCATCCTGTATAGGAATGGCTGTGATGTTCACTGTTGACAAGTCTCTTGCTTCACAATGGGAAGATTTATGAGGTTTCAAAAGTACGTTCACATCTTTTCCTTCAGTGTTCACTTGGATGTATCTGCCATTTATAAGCATGCTCATAGTCATAACCAAAGCTAGCCAAAGCAGGAAAACAAATATTCCAGAAATAATCCAGAGTTCAATCCATGGTGAAACCAGATAAGTCTTTTTCAGAAAGTGAAGAAAGTCTTGTACTTGCTGCTTGAATGTTAATGGTGCTGGCGTCGTTTCAGGTTCACTCGGATCTTCTGAGAACATATCAAAGTTAATGAAATAGCCAGAAGCAGTTCTGTCAATTGTTGAAATTGCATCAGGATTTGTAGAAATCGCTGGAACCAGTTGATCACTTGCCACATTGGTGTAGACAGGTGTATTTGGACGAACTGTTACTTGATTTTCAAGAGGGATGAGTTCCATTGCATTGTTGCTTAGTCCTGCATCTGTTGCTGCTGAATTCGCGATTGTTATCAGTCTTTCAGTCTGAACCTCTTGGATAGTAGCGAGAGGAGTGCGTCTGCTACTAGGTCGGAGTCCACGAGGCCTACTATTTAGTATTGGCCACATACTGTGGTTTGATGAGGTCGATGGACACAAATCTTTTCTCCTTTCTTCCAGCAAGGGGCGGCAGAAGTACTGTTCTTGTTCCTTGAACTGCTAGGACAGGTACTGGTTGTCTGTAAGAAGGTCCAAATTCCTTCTTGTCCGCAAACTTTTCTCTGACTAGATCCCCAACTTTTGGAATCCAGACAGGCCTTGCTGGGACCGCCGGTTTTTCCCCAGTGGTGGTTGGCTGCAGGAATACGTTGCTTTGTTTTGATCTTAATTCATTGAGTTCCTGTAAAACAGCCAAACGATCTTTGATATCAAACGGTTTATTTTCCACCACTGTGCCTATGTGATCGAGGTCTGGTACCCACATTCTTGTCCCAAATAGGACCTCATATGGAGTGACCCCCCCTAGAGAACTTCTTGGCAAATTATTTAATGAGCGTTGGACCCCCATAAAGATGTTTGACCCACCCATCACCCGAACCTAATACCCTAGCTGTTATAGACTGCTTTATGTCCCGGTTTTTCCTTTCCACAACCAAATTTCCCTCAGGATGGAATGGAGAGGAGTACCGCAATGCAACGCCCAGACTGGCCATGGCTTCTTTGTAAGCCCGAGAGCTAAACGCAGGGCCCTGGTCAGAATGTAGCGTGCCTATTGCGTATGTGCCGATAAAGACTCGCAAATCTTTTATAACAGTTCGAGCGTCAGCCGAGCGCTGAGGCCATATCCATAGGAACCTAGAGCATGAATCCACTGCAACCATGATATATTTATAGTTACCGTCCCTTTGCAAGGGACCGCAGTGGTCCAGGTAAACACAAGCTAATGGTTTGTCTGAAATTAACAGGGGTGTCTGCGCAGGGCGTTTCACTGTGGAGACTTTCATCTGTTGGCATATATCGCATTCTAAAACATAGTTCTTTGTTTGTTTCCGAATGCCTGGCCACCAATATCTTTGCTTGAGTAAAGATACTGTTGCAGAAACACCTGCATGGGCAGAAGCCATCCCTTCGTGTGCTGCTAGGATTAGTCCTAATCTACGTTCCTTGTTTGGAATTACCCTATCCCCCACTCCAGGGATTCGAGCAAAAGGAACGTTGTTCGCATCAATGACATAAGAGTACTTGAGTGGAAACGTTTTTGGTAACGCTGCACCACTGCCTTTGCTTGTAGCATTGACAGCCAACATTATCTCACTGTCTATTTTTGTTTTTGAACGAGTGATCGCAGCTACGGAAGCCATCTGAACAGCCCCCTTTGCGGCTTTGTCAGCCAATGAATTACCTGCAACGTGAACGCCATCACGTTGATGACTCAGTGTGTGGATCACGTGAGCCTTTGGTAGTTCGTTTTTCAACTGAACTACTTGTTCCCAAAGCATTTTGTGCTTTATTGTGCCACCTTTCGCATCTTTGAAACCATTTTCAAGCCAGTCTTGTATATATTCATTATACGACTGAACACAGTAAAAGGAATCGCACACTATTAGTGTGGGGAATTCTCGATCTGTACTTTCAAGTGCCAGTTTGAATGCTTGTAATTCAGCTCGCTGAGCTGTACAATCCCCTAGAGATTGAGTTTTTGTGACCATAGGTCTGAAGATGCCATCTCGCATGCGACCTTTAACGATTGCACACACTGCACTGTAAGCTTGCTTACTCCCTGTTGCGGGTTGTGCGGATCCGTCAGTGTAAATTATGAATTCGTACTGATTGAGAGGCAGAATTTCAGTGGGCAGAGGACATTCTTGTTCATATTGCAGGAATGCTTGTGTTTTTAAATCAGGATCAAAAACATATTCAACATCTGTTGCAGCAAGAGAATTAACCCATTGTATCCATCTTGGATGTAATGCTTTAGCATTTGGAATGCTTGCTTTTGTGACCGCTTCTAAAGCCGGTACTGGGGTTACGACAATAATGCGTTTCCCTTGGGCTAGGGCTCTTTCTTTTGCTACAGCTGTTTGAACTGCTGTCAGAATTTTTTCAGTTGAAGTGAAGCGCATTTCCGCTTGTGTGTACAAATGAGATTTGTCTGCGATTGGTATTTTCTCACCCTCATTGAAGGTTAAGTAGGTGAATCCGCATTGACCCGAAATTATTTGGATCACCAGGTTGCGTTGACTTACGCGTGTTTGTAAGTGATTTGTTGCTAACATGTTAGCCTGTAGTGAACGCAAGATTTCTGTGTGTTCATGTGTCCAATTCTTGATTGAGTAATCAGGTTTGATTAATGCGTAGAGAGGTTTAACCCTTTCTGCGTAATTTAGAATGTATGTTCTTCCAAAATTTAGGAAACCCAGGATGGATTGTAAGTTTTTTCGCGTTTTTGGAGGTTGGAGCAGCGCACACTTTTCTAAAAAGTTAGCTGCCAAGCTCTTGCCTTCACTTGAAAGCTCATATCCTAGAAATAGGACACTGAGATGGGCAATTCGGGACTTTTTAAAGTTGAACTTGTAGCCCTCAGAGGCGAAGCCCAGTATAATGGTGCTTACTCTGTTCAAGTGTTTGTCCAGGTCATCGTCCGTCAGATATATGTCATCGACATAGGACAATGCCTCATTGTCATAAATTTGTAGTAACTCTGTTACTCTCGCTGAGAATAACCCCGGGCTGTTCTTGAACCCTTGTGGGAGTCGACAAAATTGACGCTGGGTTCCCATTATGGAGAATGCTGTTAAGTACCTGCTTTCAGGTGCTATGTTTTGACAAAAGAAACCATTTGAGATGTCTAATGTGGTTTTATATTTTTTACGCACAATGTTATTCATTAATGCTGTGCTATGTGCATTTTGCACTGCAAATGTTTTAGAACAAGTGTTTAAGTGTCTGTAATCCAAAACTAGACAATAGGTGTTGTCTGGTTTGGAGACAGGAAACAAAGGATTGTTCATTGAGGAGGTGCATGTTTCAATCACCCCTTGGTATTCAAGTTGATCTAAGATCTCCCTGACCTGTTTTTTAGCTTCTTGCTTTATTGGATACTGCCTTTGTGCAGTTGGTTCATGTTTCAGATGTATTTTATGGTGAGGTGAGACCTCATCCCATCCTACATGATTGTTATATAATGCTGGGGCCTGGGCTACTGTCCATTTCCTGGCATATGTATATTTTAGGTGAATTCGAATATGGTTGGAGAAGGCAGGCATAAAAATGTCCTCGCCATGTGGGCACTCCCTGACAAATTGTGGTGGCCAGTCTTTTTCTGCTAGAAGTATGTCATAGCCCCTTGAAAGTATTTCCCAAAAAAGTGCTTTCACCTGTCTAGGTATATCTCCCTCCATTCGGAGTGTTATTTCATATAACCTTTGTGGAGTACTAACCCTGGTGTCTACAGTCTCAACTGTAATGTACTCATTCAAGTCCACTATCTCCAGAAGTTCCTTCAGGTTCTGGTGAACTATTATGACTTCTGCTGCACTGTCCAGCATTGTCTGAGCCCATTCTCCGTTCTTGAGTTGTGTTCTCAGTATTCTCGGCATGTCTGATCTTCAGACCTGCTACTTTCTTTTTGGAGAATTTAGGTTTTATTTTATTTTTTGGAGCGTGTTTATCTTCTTGGATTTCACGCGTTCTTCTCTATTTTCTGATCGTCCTCTTCTTTCCGAAGTCCTCGACGAGATCTGAAAGGTACGAGAGGAACGTGTATCAGTATCTTGATACCTGTCAGGTTTTTTCAAATTATCCCTATTCCTGAGGTTATACCTCCTTTCAGAGGGCTCCTTTTGAGGAGACCTACCTCGGGATTGAGAACGTTTCTCGTTTGAATTTTGTTTAGTAGTTTCCCACTTCTTTTTAGAAGATGTAGGAGTTTGTTTAATAGAGTCCTTCTCAGGACTTTCAGATAGTTTTGGTTTCACTGGTCTTCCACCCAAACTATCTCTGCCTAATTCTGCATATGATTGTTCAATTATTCTGGGTAGCTCAGTCTGATGTTCTGTAACATCGAATTCCCTTAATCGTTGGTGGATCGCCACTGCTGCTGCCTCCCCTTTAATATTAGATAATATTATTGTTGAGACCTGGTCGAAATTTTTCAGTAATTTCATACCTAAATTCAGAGCAGGCTCTGCCCCGTATTCATTTTGAATTTGTTTCAGGACATCAGGTATTACCGCAATTGATGGAATACCATGTGTTTTAGTATAGATGGCAGCAAAGACTGAGCCCCAAGTGGTGCAGTCTTCCAGTTGTGGTGTGATCCCCACTGGTAAACTTATTGTTAGTATTCTGTGTTTCTCATACGGGCTAGTATTTGGAAATACTGCTTCGATTTGAGTAATTTTTTGAGCTATCCAGAATGGAATTTGCTCACGTTTTGTGGGCATTTTACCCATGATTGCGTATAGAGTCTGTGGTGTAATTTTTAGTGTATTCCCCTGTTGACGGGTTTGATTTGGAATGGTTAATGGTGGTTGGACTGTGAAAGTCCGCATAACATATTGGACCAATTGTCTGTATATTTTTATTAACTCTGTTATTTGAGTAAGTAATTACTCATCTGACATTATATCCAGTTCAGGATGAGGTGTGTAGCCGGCTAGAATCAGCCATGTTGCTCCTGGTCTACCTAGTGGACCGAGCCTGGTAATGTTTCTGTGATGTTTTAGGGCGCCTTTAAACCAGAGCTGATGCTCCTGGTATGTTAGTGGAATTTCAATATCCTCGAAAGGAATATATTCCTCTGGTGGATCATTTTCTTTGTAGAAGTGAAACATGTGTGTTACTGGATTGGATTCAGGAAATATTACCCATGAATAGAATACCTCTGTCTGAAAGGATTCATGTGCCTCTATCACGAAAACTGCTCTTCCGCCTCTTGGTGGTAGGCGGATGTTTATAACACCCTCCTCGGTTTCAATTAAACCTGTAATGTTAAAAACTGCTGCTAGGGCTGGATCAGCCGCAGCTCCACCGTTCCTGGTGGCATCGTCCCCGTGTATGGACATTTTATTTATTTATTTATTTGTTTTGAAAAATGTAGAACAAGTTTCAAGGAAACAAAGATAAGGTGCACAATATTTTGGAACACTGTATCATTCAACGTTGAGCAAACCAAACAGCTAATATATAGGGTGTTTCCCTATGTAGCCATGGTGGATACTTAACCCTGCCCACTCCAGACGTCTTTTGGAGTATATGGGTAGGGGTCTCTGAGAGAAAAAGCACGGCTGAGTTACTCAGTATCTAACGTTAAATTACCGCCTTACCAAACCGTTGGGCGCCATGTAGTGTAGCTCCTATTTCCCTAATAGGCTCTGCGCATTGGAATAATATACCCTATTGGCTTGACATAGGACTGAGGTCGGTATGTCCCTATCGAGTATATTAAACTTAATTACTTGTGCCAGCTAGCTCAGAGGCCACTAGAAACTCCGTGGATAACAAGAAGGGAGTAGTTTCTGGCAGCCGCAAAACATGACCACTTTGTTTCCCTTTAGAATCAGAACGTGTCCCAGAGTCGTGGAAACAATAGATAACCGTTTCACTCAGCTCAATCGTGCATGCTTAGTTTTCCCTCAAAGGTACACCAGAAAGAATAGACGGGCGTTTCAATAAAAGGTTTATTGAACAGTCTTGTTTCTTGTGTAAATAATATGTGCTGTTATGATCACAAGACAGTATGTAAGATAAATAATGTACAGTGTAAGCAGTAGAAATAAATAATACTGCTCTAGCATGATCTTTAGTAGATATTCATTTACATAAATAACACAGACTAAAAAATGCGAGTACTCATACGATGCCTTTCTAAGCTAGTTCTACCCCAATGTACCTAACCTAACCTAGGTGTAGGGAGAGGTATGAAGTAGGTGAAGTATACCTTACTATGGTATACTAAGAGTGTGTTACGCCTAGTAAGCCTAGTATGCCAAGAGTCCCTCTAGGTTCTAGTCAGCTCCATACCTTAAGAATGAGAGAGGTAGGAATCTCTTGCCAGACTCGAACTCCAACACCCCGCAAGGGAAGTCAGATCACTGGAAGCTGGACTCTCTGCGTGCAGGGATGACAGCGTCTTCTCAGTGCATCAGGCCGGGAAACGGGCTCCTCTGAAGTCGAGGTCTCCTCTAGTTTACAAGGGCTAGGGAAGGTATATTTATACCTGAGAGGTACCTCAGAATGTTAGCATTGACGTCAATCGGACAGTGGAAGACGTCATGAATGAACCCCTAAGGTATAACGGTTCATGCATAATAGATGAGTCCTTGAAGAAATCAATAGTCCTGTGCTAGGGAAACTCCCGAAGCCTAAGGGTCTGTTCTTCAAGAACTCGTTGTGACATTAGGGTGGACGGATGTCGGAGACCATGCCTGTATTTGGAGTCCACGTTTAATGCCTAAATAAGGACTGGGATTTTATGCCTATATAAGGGCAGGGCGAATTGTGCCTATATAAGGACATGATACAGGAAAAACCTATATACGGACATCCTAAGAGGAATACAACAGAGGGATACTGTAAACCACGCACCAATCAGGGTACTGACACAAAATCCAAGGCTTACCCCAAGATGCAGTTTTCACGCACGCATTCCATGGTTCCTTCAGCAGTTGCAGAGTATCCATGTAGATCAATATCTCTTCTGACATACCACCTCTATTCTGTACCGCATCACTTCAACAGCATGCAGTTTTCACCATTCTTGTCACCAATAGAAGTAACAGTGCTGATTCAGTAAACTCTTTATGCAGCATGAATGCCTCATCGTAGAAAAGTACTTCATAACATTCTGAAGCACTTCATATATAAAAAAAATACCAGTCTTCACATTCTCTTTTTTTGTTGAGCAGAATGAGAAGAAAAAAAATGACAAACTACAATTTAATCACATAATAAATAACCAATATTACGACGACTGCAATTGATTCCAGCAACAAATGTTAATATTAGCAGCAAATCACCCGTATCCCTCTCCTCTTGAATAAAGTGGACAGGAATAATAAAGTGCTATAATGATACGTCTTTGAAGACATCATGAATATACAAGGAATAATTCCATCACATAGTAACTAACTATCGATTCCAGCACCAAATATTTATATCAGCAGCAAATCATCCGAATCCCTCTCCTCTTGATTACAGTGCAACAAGAGTAATAAAGTGATGACGCGTCTTTGAAAACATTATGAATATACAGGAAACGATTGTAACATGTAATAAATAGCAATTAGCAGCAAGAGAAATTGATATTGATCTTGGCCCTCCTCATAATTGACATATTACAGGATAATAAAGTGCTACAGTGATACTTCTTCAGAGACAACTTGAACGGTGGCGGCTGCCACAGAGTACTACGGGTGGGGTGGGGGCAGGTCCAAAAATACATAACATTTCACTTACCTGGCTGCCGGCCGCCGCCTCTCCTCTGTCCTCTTCTCTTCATCCCGCATTGGAAGCAGGAAGCACACAGGCTTTCCTAAGCAAATCACGACACTGCTGTCACCAACAAGACAGCTGCGTGGCTCAGACAGGGAGTGGAAGCCTCTGCTTGTTCTCCACCCAGGCTGTGCATTGCAACCCGGTGGAGAACATGCTGAGTGCGTATGACTGTTTGGCCGGCCCAAGACCGCCGGCCAAACCGTCATGCACACTTAAGTGCCGTCCACTCCTCCCCCTGCTGTGACGACAGCCCCATCCCATAAAACTGCCTCAGAAAAATGGAATGATAATAACATTGTGTTATTGTCATTTTATTTTTCCTTTTTGCACTGCTCAAAGAGCAATGGGCCAGCTCTCGCGGAGGAGCCGCTGCTGAGCTTGCAAAAGAGTTAACCAGTGCATCCATGGCTCTTGTGGGCTCTAATTCCAATCCAGTACTCCCTAATGAAGCTGCCTTTTCTCCATTTCCTATTAAATATTGAACAATAAATGATAAAGTGCAAAAATGTGCAAAAATACAATTAATTTGGATGTAAACACACACACTACCACCCTGTTAATAAAGTGCATTAAAGTCTAATTCAAGTTGATAAAAAAAGGCTAGCGCATGTATCTAAATCCTATAACAGGAAAATAAAATGTCAAAATTCATAAGGGAGCTGAAAGACTATTTATTCAAAGAGCTTATCCATGGAGATGAATTGTGCCCACAAAACTGAAAGGATTCCCAAATTGCTAACAAACTCAACAGACTCCCAACTCATCGGGCATATTCCTCCTCAAAGGCTTTAGTCCTTTCCATTTTGGCATACCAATGTTCATAGGTTGGAATATGTTTTGTTCTCCAATTTTATAATATCAAGAAGCATGCAACCGATATAGCTATAGAAATTAAGGGGCCGATTACGAGTTCAGCGGTCCGACCGCCCGACTGCTACATTCGCGTCCTCCAGACACCGCAGTGTCAGCAGTATACTGCTGGCCATATTAGAAGTTGTGCTATCTGAAACGCTCACCACAGCCATGGCGCTCTTCCCGCTGAGACCGCAGCCATCTGCAGTGTACTCGCAGAGCCTATTGCGACTACATAATCATACTGGCAGTCTCCCAGCGGCGGTTACCCAACCGCGGTAGACCGCCGAGGTATGCTCACACAAAGCACCACAATAATGACCATTGGATAGATTAAAAAACTACACAGCTGTTGTGCTTTGGCCTGGTGGACACACCTGCAAAGCACACTATAAAACACACCCCATCCTTGACCAGGATCCTTTGCTTCTCAACTGCAGCCCACAAAACAAGCACCACCGTTTTGTGCATTTTGAGATAAGGCACCCCTTTGTTTATCTTCCCATTGAGCATTCTCCACCACCTGTAATTTTTGTTTTGCACCTTATTACCTGTATAACTTGTTTGTTTTACCTTTCATATAGTCACTCACATTGTTGTGTTTTTCCATCATGGCTCGCCAACAAAACCCACGTTTCACTGAGACTGAGCTGACAGTCATGGTGGATGAAATCATTAGAGTAGAGCCCCAACCTTTTGGTTCCCAAGTTCAGCATACTCCTCTCAGTAGGAAAACTGGAGTGTGGGACAGGATAGTCAACAGAGTGAATGCTGTTGGTAACACCTTGTGCACACAGAATAACATTAGGAGGAGGTGGACTGACCTCAGGTTGAGGGTGCGTACCCGGTACAAGAACCACCACCTGGAGGCTCAGAGGACTGGCGGTGGCCCTCCCAGTGCACCATTACAATTCTTTTCCTGGGCTGAAAAGGTCTTGGCCATCCTGCATTCTGAGGGCTTGACAGGATTAGCTGGGGTAGTTGACTCTGGTAAGTTATTCTTCAATAACTAGCACAATATCACAATATATTGTTTGCTCTCAACTCTACTTTTGCCATTGTGTTCTTCATCTACTTTCCTAACATGCAGTATTCAAAGTATCTGAAATGTTGGTTTGTCTGTGTCAATGTGTATTGTTGCATATACGAGCATATGTATCCAACTCCATGACATGGCGCATGTTGCAATGCTGTTTGTAGGCGGATAACTATAAAACTATCATTCCAGAACCCATGATATGTGTTAAAGTGCAAATGTATGGTCGACCCCAAATGCATGTTGCCAAGAGGTATGGTACTCTAACCGTTTGTAAAGTGTTGGTAAAGAGAGAGTGAAGTGACTACAACTACCATGAGGCTTTGTGACTGCAACTCTGACCAAGTTGCTAGACTCCTTTTTCCCCTTCTCACTTGTTTGCCATGGTACAACTGATGTTCACTTGTCATGCAGCTTACCATTTGTCAAGTCTCGCCAAAGTGAGATTGAAGTGACTACAACTACCATGAGGTCCTGTGACTGCTGCTCTAACGAAGCTACTAGACTGACTCAATTTGCCCCTTCTCACTTGTCTGCCATGTTACAACTGATCTACACTCATCATGGAGTGTGCAATGAACAGACAATGCTCTACTCAGATATATGTCTGGACACTTTGCTTCATGGTGTCCTGGTCTCATCAACTGAAACTATTGATTGCATGAGTGACACCCTAAAAACGATGTACCCCTAAAATATGTATGCCATGAAGGGAAATCAGCTGATTAGCAGTGGCAGGTTACCCCTTGACTTTGCACTCCTCACATGATGAACAATGCTAACTATACAACCAAGCTGTGTGTTTGCCAGTATTATACACAACTAGGCCTTGTAATGGACAAATACACTTGTTACGGCTACACTGTTTGTTGAATTGTTTTGGAGATGTCATGTCTATTCCTAAAGCCAAAATGCCACATATCTGCACATCTAATGAGCTGTTGAAATGTACTACATGTAATGAATGTCTTCAAATGCCTAGTAACTAACTTCAACTCTGCACAAATAGATGACAATAACAATTCCTAACTATGTCGTTTCATCCCAAGTCCCTATTCACTTTGACACAAAAAACGTGAAAGCAGATACTTCCACCAATAACAATGTTCTCTATTTCTCAACATGTCCATTGCCCACAGCACCTGCACAGAGGCTGGAAACTAAACAGAGTTCCTTTCCACCCCAGGTGAAGTCCCCAGAGATGACAACGCTCCTAGAAATGTGGACGTGGATGACAGTCCTGGCCCATCTGGTCAGCCTGGGCAGACTGCAACCGTGGGGCTCACAGTGCCCGCAACAACACCTCCCACCACAGCTGCAACAACACAGCCAACCACTGCAATCACAACCTGTGTACCTAGCACAGTCAGTACCATCCTGTGCCCCCCAGTTCTGGATTCTGCGACAGCTATCGCCACCCCAGTCAAGGAGGAACCAGGATCCAGTGGGAGGGTGCAGTCTGTGCCAAGGGCACAGGCCCAAGAAGGTAGGGGTCATGGGAGGGTAACTGTGACCCACAGAGTGAGCCCACCACCCGAGTCCTGGGAGTCTACCATGAATCCCAAAGTGTGATGGGCCAGTTATTGACTGAAATCTGAGAAATTAAGGAGCTGCAGAGGGACACATACCAGGAGGTTGCCGGCATACACATCAAGGTGGCCGGCATCAACACCAACATGGCCTACCTGGTTGGGGTGCTGCAGGACATCAACACCACCCTCTGCAGGGTTTTTCCACCTGCATCTACCCCTTCTTGTGGTCACAGTACAGCCAGGCCATCAACATCTGGCTCAGCCACAAGAAGGGATGCCCTGTCAAAGGAGGACATGTCTGCACACACCCCTGACTCCGCAGGTGCAGATCTCCCCTCTGTCAGAGAGATGGGTCTTCCACGCAAGATGACAGGAGGTGGGGTTGTCAAGACACCCACCCCCGCCAATAAGAAAACTTGCCTCTAATGTCCTCCTGTTTGTGCTACACATTTACTTTGTGGACTATTCCTGCCCAGTTATCCATATCTGATGAAAGGAGTATGTTGGTCTTTGGACTCTAGACAATTTGGACTATACTACAATGTTTTCATTCTCCATGACTAAATACTCCACATTTTTTATGTGAATTAATTAATTATTTTTAGTGTTTTAAAACATATGTATATATGTGTATATCTATCTATCTATCTGTCTATCTATCTATATTTATATCTATATAGATCGATATAACTACCTCTCTATATATATATATATTCACAGAAAAAAACAAAGGTTACAGGGACTTTATAGTTAGGCTCAGATTTCACTCGTAAAAAAACAGAGAAATTCAGCAGTTATAGTTAGCTAAGCTAACTATAACTCATACCTGCACAATACACTGCTTATGACCTCACATATTACATCACTCATGACATAGTCAGTAACATCACTCATGACATCATCCAGTGATTATAAGTGTTTTAAAAAAGTTTATGAGTGTTAAATATATATGCCAAGGTGTATTGGTGAATCAGTGGGTGTATGAGTGCATCTATGGATGATTCAGTGGGTCGGTGACTGACTGTATAAGTGAGTGATTAGGTGTCTCAGTGAATGTACGGATGAGTGACTAGGTTGTGTGAATATCTGTATCAGTCTGTCAGTTGGTGTCTAAGTGGCTGTATGGGTTGGTGAGTGGATATGTGAGTGGCTGTATGGGTGATTGATTGGTTGTCTGAATACCTTATGGGTGTTTGAGTGTCTGTGTGAGTGGGTCTGTGTGACTGCCTGCATGGATGAGTGAGTGGATGAGTCAGTGGCTGTATGGGTTAGTGAGTGCATTTGTGAGGGGGCTGTGTGGGTGACTTAGTGTGTGTATGGCTGCATCGGTGAGCGAATGGATTTGACAGTGGTATATGGGTGAGTAACTACATATGTGAAAGGCAACATAGGTGAGTGTTGGAGTATATGAGTGACTGTATGTGTGAGGGAGTGATTGTGGGAGTGTCTGTATGGGTGAGCGTGTGCTTGTGTCAGTGACTATATAGGTGAGTGAGTAGTATGTGTTAATATCTGTATGAATAAGTAAGGGGGTGTGTGTATAACTGTATAGGTGAGTACGTGATTGTGTGATAGACTCTATGGTTGAGTGAGTAGGTATGTGAGTATCTCTATGGGTGACTGACAGTGTGTGAGTGACTGTATGGGTGTATGAATGGATATATCAGTGGCTGTCTTTGTGAGTGAGTTGGTGTATGAGTGGATGTGTGTGCAGACCTATGAATCAGTGAGTGGGTGTGTAATTACTGGTGTGGGTGTGTCAATGGTTTTGAGAATGGTAATGTGGAGGGTTGGAGTGGGTGTATGAAAGGCTATATTGGGGTGTGAGGGGGTGCCTCAGAGATTCTGTGGATGATGTCATCAGTGATGTAATCAGTGATGTAATTTGAGATGTCATCAGTGTTGTCATTAGTGTTGTCACTGACTATGTCATGAGTGATGTAATATGTGAGGTCATAACAAGTGCATTGAGGGGGCGCAATCGAAGCCTAACTATAACGTCCCTGTAATCTTTGGGTTTTCAGTGTATTTCTAAGGTTTTTTAATGCTAATTCCTAACTATATCGTCCCAGTAACCTTTGGTTTTTTTCAGTGAATTTCTATGGTTTTTTAACTAGTAGTTGCATTTGCAGAGCGGTGGAGAAATGGGGCTAGGCCTCCGACCAGCTCTCAGGAATCCCGCTGTGTAGGACTTACAGGACATATCAGGAGGGCTTCATGGTCCCCAAGGTCCCTCAGGAGTAAAGTGGACTTCATCCCCAACCAGTAGTGCACCACGAGCCGCCTTTGCAGATTGGGGGGGGGAGGGGGCGTGGACTCCAAAAATGTCCTAGCAATCCCATCTTTGGGTGCCAACTACCCCTCCTGTTACCTCCAGGAAGTCCACACAGCAGGATTGCTGAGACCTAGTAGGAGGCCACTCCCTCTTTCTCCACCACTCTGCAAATGTGCCTCTTGGCGCACTACTGGTAGGGGGATGAAGTCCCCTGCCCTATTGAGGCTCCTTGGGGGCCAATTACCCCTCTTGTTACCTCCAGCAAGTCCCACACAGTGGGTTTGCTGAGAGGTTTTTGGTGGCCATGCCCCCTTTCTCTCCCACTCTGCAAACGCGCCTCCTGGAGCACTACTAGTTGGGGGATGAAGTCCCCTTGGCTCTTGAGGGTCCATAGGGGCCAACTAGCCCTCCTGTTATGTTATGTAAGACCCACACAGCTGGATTGCTGAGAGGTCATCAGAAACCACACCCCTTTTCTCCACCACTCTGCAAATGCGCCTCCTGGTGCACTGCTGCTTGGGGGAAGAAATCGACTTCAGTCCTGAGGCCCTCAGGAGGCAAGGGGACCTCATACCAAAACCAGCTGTAGTGTAGTTCCTATTTCCCTAATAGGCTCTGCGCATTGGAATAATATACCCTATAGGTTTGACATAGGACTGAGGTCAGTATGTCCCTATCGAGTATATTAAACTTAATTACTTTGTGCCAGCTAACTCAGAGGCCACTAGAAACTCCTTGTAAACAAGAAGGGAGTAGTTTCTGGCAACAGCATAAACATGACAACTTTGTTTCCCTTTAGAATCGGAACACTCTCAGAATCGTGGAAACAATAGATAACAGTTTCACTCGGCTAATCGTGCATGCTTAGTTTCTTCAGAGTTACACAGAAAGAATAGAGGGGCGTTTCAATAAAAAGGATTTATTGAACAGTCTTGTTTCTCGTGTAAGAGATATGAGCTGTTATGATCACAAGACAGTATGCGAGATATATAATGTACAGCGTAAGCAATAGAAAGAAATAATACTGCGCCAGCATTATCTTTTAGCTATGACACATATATTCACATACATAAATAACATTAGCTAAAAATGCGAGTACTCATATGATGCTTCTCTAAGCTAGTTCTACCCCAGTGTACCTAACCTAGCCTAGGTGTAGGGCAAGGTAAGAAGTAGGTGTAGTATTCTATAGTATGGTATACTAAGAGTCTGGTATGCCAAGAGTCCCTCTAGGTTCTAGTCAGCTCCATACCTTGAGAATGAGAGAGGTGGGAATCTCCTTCCGGATCTCGAACTCTAACACCCCGCGAAGGGAGTCAGAACACTGGGAGCTGGATTCTCTGCGAGCAGGGATGACAGCGTCTCTTGTCAGTGCGTCAGGCCGGGATACGGGCTCCTCTGAAGTCGAGGTCTCCTCTAACTTGCTTGGGCAAGGGAAGGTATATTTATACCTGGTAGGTGCCTTGGAATGTTAGCATTGACGTGAAGTCGGACAGAGGAAGACGTCAGGAATGAACCCTTAAGGAATAGTGGTTCATGCATAATAGATGAGTTCTTGGAGAAATCAATAATCCTGTGCTAGGCTTAGGGTTTGGTTTCTAAGAACTCATTGTGACGTTAGGGTGGACGGATGTCGGTGGCCATGCCTGTATTTGGAGTGCATGGCTAATGCCTAAATAAGGACTGGGATCTTATGCCTACATAAGGGCAATGCGAATTGTGCCTATATAAGGACATGTTTCAGGAAAACCTATATACGGACACCTAAAGCGGAATACAACACCCACTCCACTTTCGAATGAACGATAATACTAAATGCTAAACATTAAACTTGAGAACCACATATTGCTAAAAACATTTCTAAAAGCATATTAAAAAGAAGTTTTTAAAAGAACTGTTGCTAAAAACATATAATGCAATTGGTACTGTACATTTTAAAGCATTTTTTCATTTTAAGCATATATTTTAAATAAATGCAACATGAATGAATAAACAGAAATATATACATATGATGAAATGGTTGACAAGTTTTCAAAAATCAAAGCCATTGCATATCATGGTACTAAATGAAATTTTAGTCAAATAAGGTGACATTGTGTCCCTGGAAGTATTCAAAGAAGTCCGTTTTATATGAATAGTTCTACTGAAAGCAGATTGAGTTGCCATGTATTTTCAAAAAATAAAGAAAAAGAAAAAGTTCAATTTTAGGAAGAGTTCCAAGTTTTGAAAATATGAAGGCCAAATTCATTGCATCCCTGGTACACTGTGAGCCGAATCAAAGTCAGTGTATGGGTCTGGTGTAAACATGAAATCATCTATTTCTGTAGACAAAAGATCGTCTACCGATGTCGGTGACAGTTGGAATACCTCGTTCAGAAGGTTAACTGCACAGAGATGTGAAGCATCGCCTTCAGCATAGGATGCCGCAGCAATGTTCGCGTCCGTTGTTACCTGTGTGCCTGTTGATCCATCTCGTACCTCAGCAGCAGCAAGAAGCGTCTGTGAGATCTCAAGGAATGCCGTCATCAGGATTGGTAGCCTTTGGGGACAACACAGAGCATGGGCCGTTATCGGGTCCAGCAGAGTATCGATATCCATTGGCATGACTGATGGGAGTGTTAGACAGGTGTCTAGCACGCATTCTTCACCGCAAAGCAGGCAGCGTAGAACAGGTAAGATGCAATCTTGCCAGATTGGTCTAAATGACAGGAACCATGTTGTATTAAGTTCCCGTAGACGAGGCATGCCCAAAAGTTGCACTATGCACTCACGGCACTTCCGTTCTAGGAGAGCTTTCTCCACATCGCTCAGAGTGACGTCGGTGGGTCGGCTTGCCATAGCATAATAGTAGGAATAGGAACAGGATTCCTGCAACAAGTGCTAGAATTAATGGCACACCACCAAACACCGAATGTGCAAAGTTTGGGATGATTCCGAGGACTGCCTGGAAAGGTGTTAACAGTCCTGAACAGATGGTCTTAAATACATGTACAATCCCGCTCGTATCAGACATGTTTAAGATACGTCCCATCATTTCTATGAAATGTATAGGGCAGTTTGTACGAATTAGAGCCTGTATCTCAGCCGAAGTCCTTGCAATTTGTAAATCATAGATTTCTTTGGCCGAGGTCAAAGGCACGGTCTGTTGCAAAAGAATGGCTTTCATTCTGCTTAAAGTATCAAACCGTATAAAAGAAACATTCAGTGAAGGCCATAGAGGCGACTCCCTGACTGTGTTTATTGGGGGGAACAATACTTGCATACAACAAGTAACCCTGGAGTCGACCGTTACCAGATATGGGATGCCTGGCAACATGCCACAGCAACTCTGATCATTCATCATGAGGTAACTCCCGTTAGAAAGTTGGCCAAACGTTGGATTAATCACAGCAGCCGGTGTACCCTGCTGATGGCAGGACAAGTTTGCCACAGAACCATTACAAGCCCTGTGTAAAGAAATGTCTTGACATATGAGTGAACCGCTTAGTGCATTTTCACAGTGTGTACCGCTTAGAAACACTTCTCGATCCCCACTCCAACATCTGTATTCGTAAGGTAAATCCCAGGATGTCTTAATGTATTCTTTACCCAACCTTTCATATTTGCCTGCTTGCATTTGTTTGAGGCAATACTGAAACTGAAAAGTAGTGACAGGCAGAGTGATTTTGCCATGCATAAGCCATTCTGTAGCTGGTTTTTCTGCTACCGTAAATGGTAATTTTTCCAGTTTTTCAATGCTCAGCACTGTATACTTTGCTCCCCTTTGTGCCAGTTCGATCTGTTTATCAGTTAGATTGTATTCTGCAAACAGAGACGACGTGTTGATAAACGCCAAGGCACATAGCCCGCACGTAAAGATTGCAGCGTCCAGCCTAATAACATAATAGAACGTAACTGAGATTGGCCTTGTTGTAACATGGCTAAATCTTGTTCCAGTATGTCAATAGCAGAGGATACAATGTTGTCCAATGAATAAATTCTGGATGACAAAGTTGTTAACCCATTGTCGACCACAGAGAGAGTTTTCTCTAAATTAATACGATCAAGTTCACGTATTCGTTCTGCGGCCTCTGCCTGTGAAACCTTCCATACTTCATTATAAGCAGCATAAATGCCGGCATATATGAAACGTTTTTGACGCGGTTTCTTGGTCCTAGCAAGAATTCCCTAAGGTCTGCGTCTTCTTTAAGTAAAGATAAGTGTTGTTTCATATCCTCAAGTGTAGATTTTTGTAGCCAGTCGAGGCACAATTTTCCTACACTGTATGTTGTTACTACCCCCGGATGTTATCGTTGAACATATCGTGGGTCTGGCCTATGGATAGTAAAGCCCTGTATTCCATTCAGGAATCTTTCTTGACAGATGTTTGTGTCTGTGGGCCAGAGTAACCATTTTTTCCAATCAGGATCTGTTCTGTTGTTTTGTAGTATTGTGTCTACTATGACCGCTCCATGTGTAGTGTTATTACTTGCAGGTGTTGGTACAGAAGGTGTTTTCATGTCTTTGATCTTGGCTAAACCAAGGCAAGACGTTTGTTGCACAGTGTCATTCAAAAACATTATTTGCTGAGGGATGATACACGCTCTAAACAAAGCTTCTATCCTCTGTACTTGCCAATCTTTAGAACCCCAGACAGATTTTGTGTCGATTGTGTCTTTCCACAAGTCAAATCCATGTCTAGATAGTTGGGTAATAAATGCTGCAGAATAAATCTGTTTTGTATTAGGTAACATAATTTTCTGTCCTGTTTTGTTTACATTTTTATAGTAAAATGTTTCTGGATCAGATGTATTGTACCCTGAAAAATAGGGAAACTTTTTAGCAAACATTTTTGAACTACCCCTTGGTGGTGTAGGACAATGTTCCCATTGGTTAAACATAAACACATTTCTAGGTGTTGCAGATTTATGCAAGAAATGATGACCATAGTGGTTGTAACAATAAAGCTGTTCGTAGTCTGATGAACCCTCTAAGTATTCATTGTTAGAGAATGCAGCAGACCTTTCTAGATCAGACATCATATCATTTACAGTCTCAAAGTCCCAATCATCAGAATAGGTACTGGAGGAAATAAAATCACTTAATGAAATTCTAAATAAATGTGGAATGTTCAAAAGTTCCGTAGGGCCGAAGATATCGAAATCGATTTTGTCCCACACTATACCATCCTGTATAGGAACAGCTGTGATGTTCACTGCTGACAAGTCTCTTGCTTCACGATGGGACAATTTGTGTGGTTTCAAAAGTAAGTTCACATTTTTACTTTCAGTGTCCATATGGATGTATCTGCCATTTATAAGCACGCTGATCTTCATAACCAAAGCTAGCCAAAGCAGAAAGAAAAATATTCCAGAAATAATCCATAGTTCAATCCATGGTGAAACCATATAAGTCTTTTTCAGGAAATGAAAAAGGTCTTGTACTTGCTGTTTGAAAGTTTTTGATGCTGGCGTCGTTTCAGGTTCACTCGGATCCTCAGAAAATGTATCAAAGTTAATGAAATAGCCAGAAGCAGTTCTGTCAATTGTTGAAATTGCATCAGGATTCGTTGAAATCGCTGGAACCAGTTGATCACTTGTTTCGTTGGTGTAGAGAGGTGTATATGGACGAACTGTTACTTGAGTTTCAAGAGGGACGAGTTCCATAGCATTGTTGCTTAGTCCTTCATCTCTTACGGCTGAATTCTCGATGGTTATGAGTCTTTCAGTCTGAACCTCTTGGATAGTAGCGAGAGGAGTGCGTCTGCTACTAGGTCGGAGTCCACGAGGCCTACTATTTAGTATTGGCCACATACTGTGGTTTGATGAGGTCGATTGACACAAATCTTTTCTCCTTTTTTCCAGCAAGGGGCGGCAGAAGTACTGTTCTTGTTCCGTGAACGGCTAGGACAGGTACTGGTTGTCTGTAAGAAGGTCCAAATTCCTTCTTGTCCGCAATCTTCTCTCTGACTAGATCCCCAACTTTTGGGATCCAGACAGGCCTTGCTGGGACTGCCGGTTTTTCCCCAGTGGTGGTTGGATTCAGGAACACGTTGCTTTATATCGATCTTAGTTCATTTAGATCCTGTAAAACAGCCAAACGATCTTTGATATCAAAGGGTTTATTTTCCACCACTGTGCCTTTACATTCGAGATCAGGAACCCACATTCTTGTCCCAAATAGGACCTCATATGGAGTGACCCCCCCTAGAGAACTTCTTGGCAAATTATTTAATGAGCGTTGGACCCCATAAAGATGTTTGACCCACCCATCACCCGAACCTAATACTCTAGCTGTTGTAGACTGCTTTATGTCCCGGTTTTTCCTTTCCACAACAGAATTTCCCTCAGGATGAAACGGAGAGGAGTACCGCAATGCTACGCCCAAACTGGCCATGGCTTCTTTGTAAGCCCGAGAGCTAAACGCAGGGCCCTGGTCGGAATGTAGCGTGCCAATTGCGTATGTGCCGATAAAGACTCGCAAATCTTTTATAACAGTTCGAGCATCAGCCGAGCGCTGAGGCCATATCCATAGGAACCTTGACTTAATATTTGTGGGATTGCATCTGTCCAAAAGGACGCCTGCGCGTAGATAGTCTAATGCTGTCTAACAATGGTGTCTGTACTGGGCAGGCTACTTCGTAGTCTGGTGTCTGATGGCGTTCTGCACCACGCTGTCTATTGCAGTCTATGCAGTCATCGATGAAAATGTGAATCTGTGTATTCATTCCGGGCCACCAGTACATCTCTTTTAATGTTAATATTGTTTTAGAGATCCCTTGATGTGACAGACCCTCCCCTAGATGTGCTTCATAAATCAAAGCTGCTCTACGTTCCATGTTTGGAATTACCCTATCCCCCACTCCAGGGATTCGAGCAAAAGGAACGTTGTTCGCATCAATTACATAAGAGTACTTGAGTGGAAATTTCTTTGGTAACGCTGCACCACTGCCCTTGCTTGAAGCATTGACAGCCAACAATATCTCACTGTCTATTCTCGTTTTTGAACGAGTGATCGCAGCTACGGAAGCCGTCTGAACAGCCCCCTTTGTGGCTTCGTCAGCCAATGAATTCCCTGCAACGTGAACGCCATCACGTTGATGACTCAGTGTGTGGATCACGTGAGCCTTTGGTAGTTCATTTTTCAACTGAACTACTTGTTCCCAAAGCGTTTTATGCTTTATTGTGCCATCTTTTGCATCTTTGAACCCGTTTTCAAGCCAATTCTGTATATATTCATTATACGACTGAACACAGTAAAAAGAATCGCACACTATGAGTGTGAGAATTCGCGATCTGTACTTTCAAGTGCCAGTTTGAATGCTTGTAGTTCAGCTCGCTGAGCTGTCACAATCTCCTAGAGATTGAGTTTTAGTGACCATTCGTCTGAAGTTACCATCTTGCATGCAACCTTTAACGATTGCGCACGCTGCACTGTAAGCTTGCTTACTCCCTGTAGCGGGTTGTGCGGATCCGTCAGTGTAAATTATAAATTCATACTGATCTAGAGGCATAATTTCAGTGGGCAGAGGACATTCATGTTCATATTGCAGGAACGCTTGTGTTTTTAAATCAGGATCAAAAACATATTCAACATATGTTGCAGCAAGAGAATTAACCCATTGTATCCAAATAGGATGTAAAGCTTTTGCATTTGGGATGCTCGCTTTTGTGACCGCCTCTAAGGCTGGTACTGGAGTTACGACAATAATGCGTTTCCCTTGGGCTAGAGCTCTTTCTTTTGCTACAGCGGTTTGAACTGCTGTCAATATTTTTTCTGTTGAAGTGAAGCGCATTTCTGCTTGTGTATACAAATGTGATTTGTATGCTATTGGTACTTTTTCACCCTCATTAAATGTTAAATAGGTGCATCTGCATTGTCCCGAAATTATTTGGATCACTAAATTGCGTTGATTTACGCGTGTTTGTAAGTGATTTGTTGCTAACATAATAGCTTGGAGTGAACGCAAGATTTCTGTGTGTTCCTGTGTCCAATGTTTGATTGAAAAATCAGGTTTGATTAATTCGTAGAGAGGTTTAACCCTTTCTGCGTAATTTAGAATGTCAGTTCTTCCAAAATTTAGGAAACCCAAGATGGATTGTAAGTTTTTCAGCGTTTTTGGAGGTTGGAGCAGCGCGCACTTTTCTAAAAAGTTAGCTGCCAGGCTTTTGCCTTCATTTGAAAGCTCATATCCTAGGAAAAGGACATTGAGATGGGCAATTCTGGATTTTTAAAGTTGAATTTATAGCCTTCAGAGGCGAAGCCCAATATAATGGTACTCACCCTGTTCAAGTGCCTATCCAGGTCATCGTCTGTCAGATAGATGTCATCGACATATGACAATGCCTCGTTATCATAAATTTGTAGTAACTCTGTTACTCTTGCTGAGAATAACCCCGGACTGTTTTTGAACCCTTGTGGGAGTCTACAAAATTTACACTGGGTCCCCATTATTGAGAAAGCTGTTAAGTACCTGCTTTCAGGTGCTATGTTTTGACAAAAGAAACCATTTGAAATGTCTAATGTGGTTTTATATTTTTACGCACTATTATTCATTAATGCTGTACTATGTGCATTTTGCACTGCAAATGTTTTTGAACAAGTGTTCAAGTGTCTGTAATCCAATACTAGACGATATGTATTGTCTGGTTTGGATACAGGAAACAAAGGATTGTTCATTGAGGAGGTGCATGTTTCAATCACCCCTTGGTATTCAAGTTGATCTATGATCTCCCTGACCTGTTTTTAGCTTCTTGCTTTATTGGGTACTGCCTTTGTGCAGTAGGTTCATTTTTAGATGTATTTTGTGGTGAGGTGAGTCCTCATCCCATCCTACATGATTTTTATATAATGCTGGGGCCTGGGCAACTGCCCATTTCCTGGCATAAGTATATTTTAGGTGAATTGGAATATGGTTGGAGAAGGCTGGCATAATAATGTCCTCGCCATGTGGGCACTCCCTGACAAAGTGTGGTGGCCAGTCTTTTTCTGCTAGAAGTATATCATAACCCCTTGAAAGTTTCTCCCAAAAGAGTATTTTCACTTTTCTTGGTATGTCTCCCTCCACTCGGAGTGTTATTTCATATAACTTTTGTGGAGTACTAACCCTGGTGTCTACAGTCTCTACTGTGATGTACTCATTCAAGTCCACTGTCTCCAGAAGTTCCTTCAGGTTCTGGTGAGCTATTGTTACTTCTGCTGCACTGTCCAGCATTGTCTGAGCCCATTCTCCGTTCTTGAGCTGTGTTCTCAGTATTCTCGGCATGTCTGATCTTCAGACCTGCTACCTTCTTTTTTGTGAATTGAGGTTTTGATTTATTTTTCTGAACGTGTTTATCGTCTTTGGATTACACACGTTTTTCTCTATGTTCTGACCGTCCTCTTCTTTCTGATGTCTGTGACGATATCTGGAAGGTACGAGAGGAACGATGTATCAGTATCTTGATACCTGTCAGGTTTTCTTAAATTATCCCTATTCCTGAGGTTATACCTCCTTTCAGAGGGCTCCTTTTGAGGAGACCTACCTCGGGATTGAGAACGTGTTTCGTTTGAATTTTGTTTATTAGTTTCCCACTTCTTTTTAGAAGATGTAGGAGTTTGTTTAATAGAGTCCTTCTCAGGACTTTCAGATAGTTTTGGCTTCAATGGTTTTCCACCCAAACTATCTCTGCCTAATTCTGCATAAGATTGTTCTATTATTCTGGGTAGTTCATGTTGATGTTCTGTAACATCAAATTCCCTTAAGCGTTGGCGGATCGCCACTGCTGCTGCCTCCCCTTTAATATTAGATAATATTATTGTTGAGACCTGGTCGGAGTTTTTCAGTAATTTCATACCTAAATTCAAAGCAGGTTCTGCCCTGTATTCGTTTTGAATTTGTTTCAGGATATCTGGTATTACTGCAATTGACGGAACACCATGTGTTTTAGTATAGATGGCAGCAAAGACTGCGCCCCAAGTGGTGCAATCTTCCAGTTGTGGTGTGATCCCCATTGGTAAACAGATTGTTAGGATTCTGTGTTTCTCATAAGGGCTAGTATTTGGAAATACTGCTTCGATTTGAGTAATTTTTTGAGCTATCCAGAATGGAATTTGCTCACGTTTCGTGGGCATTTTACCCATGACTGCGTGTAAAGTCTGTGGAGTAATTTTTAGTGTATTCCCCTGTTGAGGGGTTTGATTTGGAATGGTCATTGGTGGTTGGACTGTGAAAGTCTGCATGACATATTGGACTAATTGTCTGTAAATTTTTATTAACTCTTGTAGTTGAGTAAGTAATTCCTCGTCTGACATTACATCGATGTCAGGAAGAGGCGTGTAGCAGGCTAGAATCGGCCATGTTGCTCCTGGTCTACCTAGTGGACCGAGCCTGGTAATGTTTTTGTGATGTTTTAGGGTACCTTTAAACCAGAGATGATGCTCCTGGTATGTGAGTGGAATTTCAATATCCTCGAAAGGAATAAATTCCTCTGGTGGTTCATCTTCTTTAAAGAAGTGAAATACTCTTGTTGGATTTGATTCTGGGAATACTATCCATGAATAGAATACCTCTGTCTGAAAGGATTTGTGTGCCTCTATCACGAAAACTGCTCTACCACCTCTTGGTGATAGGCCGTGTTTTATAAGTTTTAGAGTGATGGCTCTCCTTAAGTTTGGATGGATGTTCATAACACCCTCATCGGCTTCATTTAAACCGGTAAAGTTAAAAGCTGTTACGACTGGGTCAGCCGTATTTACACCGTTCTCGGTGCCATTGTCCCCGTGTTCGGACATTTGTTTTTTGAAAAATGTAGAACAAGTTTCAAGGAAACAAAAGATAAGGTGCACAATATTTTGGAACACTGTATCCTTCAACGTTGAACTAACCAAAATAGCTAATCTATAGGTTTTTTGTCCTATTTTGCTTTGGCGGATATTTAACCCTACCGACTCCAGACGTCTTATGTAGTATGTGAGTAGGGGTCTCTGAGAGAAAAGCACGACTGAGTTACTCAGTATCTAGCGTTAAATTAGTGCCTTACCAAACCGTTGGGCGCCATGTAGTGTAGTTCCTATTTCCCTAATAGGCTCTGCGCATTGGAATAATATACCCTATAGGTTTGACATAGGACTGAGGTCAGTATGTCCCTATCGAGTATATTAAACTTAATTACTTTGTGCCAGCTAAATCAGAGGCCACTAGAAACTCCTTGTAAACAAGAATGGAGTAGTTTCTGGCAACCGCATAAACATGACAACTTTGTTTCCCTTTAGAATCGGAACACTCTCAGAATTGTGGAAACAATAGATAACAGTTTCACTCAGTTAATCGTGCATGCTTAGTTTCTTCAGAGTTACACAGAAAGAATAGACAGGCGTTTCAATAAAAAGGATTTATTGAACAGTCTTGTTTCTCGTGTACGAGATATGAGCTGTTATGATCACAAGACAGTATGCGAGATATAAAATGTACAGCGTAAGCAATAGAAAGAAATAATACTGCGCCAGCATTATCTTTTAGCTATGACACATATATTCACATACATAAATAACATGAGCTAAAAATGCGAGTACTCATACGATGCTTCTCTAAGCTAGTTCTACCCCAGTGTACCTAACCTAGCCTAGGTGTAGGGCAAGGTAAGAAGTAGGTGTAGTATTCTATAGTATGGTATACTAAGAGTCTGGTATGCCAAGAGTCCCTCTAGGTTCTAGTCAGCTCCATACCTTGAGAATGAGAGAGGTGGGAATCTCCTTCCGGATCTCGAACTCTAACACCCCGCGAAGGGAGTCAGAACACTGGGAGCTGGATTCTCTGCGAGCAGGGATGACAGCGTCTCTTGTCAGTGCGTCAGGCCGGGATACGGGCTCCTCTGAAGTCGAGGTCTCCTCTAACTTGCTTGGGCAAGGGAAGGTATATTTATACCTGGTAGGTGCCTTGGAATGTTAGCATTGACGTGAAGTCGGACAGAGGAAGACGTCAGGAATGAACCCTTAAGGAATAGTGGTTCATGCATAATAGATGAGTTCTTGGAGAAATCAATAATCCTGTGCTAGGCTTAGGGTTTGGTTTCTAAGAACTCATTGTGACTGTTAGGGTGGACGGATGTCGGTGACCATGCCTGTATTTGGAGTGCATGGCTAATGCCTAAATAAGGACTGGGATCTTATGCCTACATAAGGGCAATGCGAATTGTGCCTATATAAGGACATGTTTCAGGAAAACCTATATACGGACACCTAAAGCGGAATACAACACCCACTCCACTTTCGAATGAACGATAATACTAAATGCTAAACATTAAACTTGAGAACCACATATTGCTAAAAACATTTCTAAAAGCATATTAAAAGAAGTTTTTAAAAGAACTGTTGCTAAAAACATGTAATGCAATTGGTACTGTACATTTTAAAGCATTTTTTCATTTTAAGCATATATTTTAAATAAATGCAACATGAATGAATAAACAGAAATATATACATATGACGAAATGGTTGACAAGTTTTCAAAAATCAAAGCCATTGCATATCATGGTACTAAATGAAATTTTAGTCAAATAAGGTGACATTGTGTCCCTGGAAGTATTCAAAGAAGTCCGTTTTATATGAATAGTTCTACTGAAAGCAGATTGAGTTGCCATGTATTTTCAAAAAATAAAGAAAAAGAAAAAGTTCAATTTTAGGAAGAGTTCCAAGTTTTGAAAATATGAAGGCCAAATTCATTGCGTCCCTGGTACACTGTGAGCCGAATCAAAGTCAGTGTATGGGTCTGGTGTAAACATGAAATCATCTATTTCTGTAGACAAAAGATCGTCTACCGATGTCGGTGACAGTTGGAATACCTCGTTCAGAAGGTTAACTGCACAGAGATGTGAAGCATCGCCTTCAGCATAGGATGCCACAGCAATGTTCGCGTCCGTTGTTACCTGTGTGCCTGTTGATCCATCTCGTACCTCAGCAGCAGCAGGAAGCGTCTGTGAGATCTCAAGGAATGCCGTCATCAGGATTGGTAGCCTTTGGGAACAACACAGAGCATGGGCCGTTATCGGGTCCAGCAGAGTATCGATATCCATTGGCATGACTGATGGGAGTGTTAGATAGGTGTCTAGCATGCGTTCTTCACCCCAAAGCAGGCAGCGTAGAACAGGTAAGATGCAATCTTGCCAGATTGGTCTAAATGACAGGAACCATGTTGTATTAAGTTCCCGTAGACGAGGCATGCCCAAAAGTTGCACTATGCACTCACGGCACTTCCGTTCTAGGAGAGCTTTCTCCACATCGCTCGGAGTGACGTCGGTGGGTCGGCTTGCCATAGCATAATAGTAGGAATAGGAACAGGATTCCTGCAACAAGTGCTAGAATTAATGTCACACCACCAAACACCAAGAGATATGAGCTGTTATGATCACAAGACAGTATGCGAGATATATAATGTACAGCGTAAGCAATAGAAAGAAATAATACTGCGCCAGCATTATCTTTTAGCTATGACACATATATTCACATACATAAATAACATGAGCTAAAAATGCGAGTACTCCTACGATGCTTCTCTAAGCTGGTTCTACCCCAGTGTACCTAACCTAGCCTAGGTGTAGGGCAAGGTAAGAAGTAGGTGTAGTATTCTATAGTATGGTATACTAAGAGTCTGGTATGCCAAGAGTCCCTCTAGGTTCTAGTCAGCTCCATACCTTGAGAATGAGAGAGGTGGGAATCTCCTTCCGGATCTCGAACTCTAACACCCCGCGAAGGGAGTCAGAACACTGGGAGCTGGATTCTCTGTGAGCAGGGATGACAGCGTCTCCTATCAGTGCGTCAGGCCGGGATACGGGCTCCTCTGAAGTCGAGGGCTCCTCTAACTTGCTTGGGCAAGGGAAGGTATATTTATACCTGGTAGGTGCCTTGGAATGTTAGCATTGACATGAAGTCGGACAGAGGAAGACGTCAGGAATGAACCCTTAAGGAATAGTGGTTCATGCATAATAGATGAGTTCTTGGAGAAATCAATAATCCTGTGCTAGGCTTAGGGTTTGGTTTCTAAGAACTCGTTGTGACGTTAGGGTGGACAGATGTCGGTGACCATGCCTGTATTTGGAGTGCATGGCTAATGCCTAAATAAGGACTGGGATCTTATGCCTATATAAGGGCAATGCGAATTGTGCCTATATAAGGACATGTTTCAGGAAAACCTATATACGGACACCTAAAGCGGAATACAACACAGCAGTGTACTGAGAGGTGTGTTTGCAGAGTGGTGGAGAAAGGGGGTGTGGCATCCACCACCTCTCAGCAATCCCACTGCGTGGGGCTAACTGGAGGTAACAGGAGGTCTTGTTGGCCCCTAAGGACCATCAGCAGCCAAGGGGACTTCATCCCCCAACCAGCAGCAGAGTGGTGGAGAAAGAGG
The DNA here is from genome assembly GCA_963921515.1 of Calotriton arnoldi. Taxonomy (NCBI): domain Eukaryota; kingdom Metazoa; phylum Chordata; class Amphibia; order Caudata; family Salamandridae; genus Calotriton; species Calotriton arnoldi. The sequence continues at coordinate 92,833 of CAWUFW010016935.1, read as the reverse complement.
GTGGGGCCTCAGGCGAAATGCCAGCTTTTTTTTCTTTTTCTATTTTGTAGTAAGGGGGTCACATGGCCCCCTTCCCTGGAACATTTCTGGCCCGGGGGACCCAATCCCTTAGGGCTTGACCCTTTTAAAAATAAAAAAAATAAAACGCGAGGGGGCCACGCGGTGCCCGGCCTTTTATTTAAAAAAATATATAATTCAAAGGAAGGAGGCCGAATGCCCTCCTCCTGGGCCATTTCGTCCCCAGGGCCTGACCCTTTTTTTAAATTATTTTTTTTAGAAGGGAGGGGGCCCCGCGGCTCCCCTCCCTGGACGATTTCAACCCCAGGGACCCATCCCCCGGGGCAAGGCTTTAATATATTTTTTTTAAATGGAGAGGGGGCCAGCATGGCTCCTCTCCCCTAGCCACTTTGTAGGGGACCATGGGGGAACCTGAAGGCCCCCGCGGTCCCTGCCAACTCCCTGCCACCTGCGTGAGCTGCCATTGCTTTTACACACAGGGAGCTGCTGACATGCAGCTCCCTCTGTGTAAAAGTAAAGTGTGCTCCGGTTTGAGCAAGTAAGAGCAAAATGCTCTTGCTTGCTAGAGCAGAGCACTGTTTGCTAAGGCATGGCGGGAGAAGTGCTCCCACCATGCCATAGCAAACTGCAATGTCCTGGTGGTGGGCATCCCGGGACATTGCTGGAGGCAGCCCTGAGGGTGGCGGTTCCCAGGGCCATGTAGGGCTCCAAGAGGGGGGCTGTGCAGCCCCACTCCTTTATTGAGTAAACCCCGGGGGGCTGTGGTCCCTGGGGCCGGGGGTCCGCAATGGACCCTCTTTATTATTGTATTTTCTGCCCCGGGGAGGTGGCGGTCCCCGGGGCTGCATGGGGGCTGGAGCCCCCCACGCATTATTTATTTTAGCCCCAGGAAGGTAGAGGTCCCCAGGGCTGCAAGGGGGCTGAATGGCCTCCATATTTGCATACAACAGTGCCCCGGGGAGGTGGCGGTTCCCTGGCCTGTGGGGGAGGCCCTAGCAGCCTAGTGAAACTGAGCCTAATTATAACATCCCTGTTAACCTTTGTATTTTTCAGTGAATTTCTAAGGATTTTTAAATTCAATTTCCTAACTATGACGTCCCTGTAACCTTTTGTTCTTTCAGTGAATTTGTACGTTTTTTAATATCTATTTCCTAACTAAGTGGAATTTCACGGAGTTACCGAAAAACTCCACCAAATTCTGTGGAGTTCCGTGAGCGAGCGGAGTATTGCTCAGCCACCCCTAATGAAGTCCCCTTGGCTGCTGAGGGTCTTTGGGGGCCCACAACCCATATTGTTGTCACCAGTTAGTCCCACACAGAGGGATCGCTCAGATCTCGTCAGAGGCCCCGCCCCCTTTCTCAACCACTCTGCAAATGCATCTCCTGGCACACTACTGGTTGGGGATGAACTCACCTTGGCTGCTGAGGGTCATTGGGGGTTAAGAACCCCTCTTGTTGCTACAAGTCCCACACAGCGAAATTGCTGAGACCTCATCGGACGCCCGCCCCCTTTCTCAACCACATTGCAAACCACCACCTCGCACACTACTGGTTGGGGGATGAACTCCCCTTGGCTGCTGAGGACCTTTGGGGGCTAATAACCCCTATTATTGCCACAAGTAAGTCCCCCACAGTGGAATTTATGAGACCTTGTCAGAGGCCCCGCCACTTTTTTTAACCAGTCTGCAAACGGTTCTCCTGGTGCACTATTGGTTGGGGGATGGAGTTCCCTAACCTATTGTTGTCACAATCCTGATGAGTCCCCCACATCAGGATGGCTGAGACCTTGCCGGAGGCCATGCCCCCTTTAGTTTGCCTCATTCAGCTCACTGCTGACCTTTATTTTGTCTTTTTCTGCTCATTTCTCACCTTTATTTTGCCTCTTCCTGCTCGTTTCTGACCTTTTTTTTCCTCTTTCTGCTCGTTTCTGACCTTCATTTTGCCTCTATTTGCTTGTTTCTGACCTCTATTTTGCCTCTTTCTGCTCTCCTTGGTTAGTGTCACTGCTCTCCCCTGGGCAGCTCCACCGTTAAGTCTCTGACCTTGAGCCCCTTCCAGGTAGGTGTTCAAGGCCTTCTCTACCCACAGGATCCTGGCTGCGCCTCATCCCTGGTGGTCTAGTGGAAGAGAAGCCTGCTCTTCTGCTATTCCGCTCTGTTCTGTGTCCTTGTGCCTTTTTCTCTTTTGCCTCTCTTTCCTTGCAGTTTTTCTCTTTTTGCCTCTCTTTTCACTGCCTTTTCTCTTTTTGCATCTCTTTCACAGCCTTTTCTATTTTGCATCGCTTTTATTGCAGTTTTTCTCTTTTTGCCTCTCTTTCACTGCCTTTTATCTTTTGCCTTGCTTTTATTGCCGTTTTTCTCTTTTTGCCTCTTTTTTCACTGCCTTTTCTCTTTTTTGCCTTGCTTTTATTGCCGTTTTTCTCTTTTTGTCTCTATTTTTTCACTGCTTTTTCTCTTTTGCCTCTCTCTTATTGCCGTTTTTCTCTTTTTACCTCTTCCTCTTTGCTGACCAGGCCCCCCTCGCTCACTTTCCAGTGCTCCCCGCCGCTGCTGTTCCCGTGGCCCATCCCCCCCAGCGTGTCGCTCCCGCTCCCACGTCCCAGCTGATCACCCTCCCCTGACCCCTACTTAATGGTGGCCGCTGCGCGGCAAGAAGAGCAAGACCTCTGACCTCCTTGGTCAGTGTCACTGCTCTCCCCCGCGCAGCTCCCCCGTTAAGGCTCTGACCTTGAGCCCCTTCTAGGTAGGTGTTCAGAGCCCTCCTCCACCCGCAGGCTCCTGCCTGCACCTCATCCCTGGTGGTCTTGTGAAAGAGCAGCCTGCTCTTCTACTATTGTGCTCTGTTCTGTGTCCTTGTGCCTTTTTCTCTTTTGCCTCGCTTTCCTTGCCGTTTTTCTCTTTTTGCCTCTCTTTTCACTGCCTTTTCTCTTTTTGCCTCTCTTTCACTGCTTTTTCTCTTTTGCCTCGCTTTTATTGCGCATTTTTTTCTTTTTGCCTCTCTTTTCACTGCCTTTTCTCTTTGTGCCTCTCTTTCACTGCCTTTTTTCTTTTGCCTCTCACTTATTGACATTTTTTTCTCTTTTTACCACTTCCTCTTTGCTGACCAAGCCCTCCTCGCTCCCTTTGCCGCACTCCCCGCTGCTGCTGCCCCCGCAGCCCCTTCCCCCATTGTGTCGCTCCGCCTCCCAGCTGATTGCCCTCCCACCCCTACTTAAGGGTGGCTGCTGCGCGGCCGAGCCGCCAGAGTGCCAAAGGCAAGCCCTCTGTGCCCGTCTGCGACATGACTGCGACCAGCACCAGGGACCCTGGTCCCCCGACTCCCCACCGCTATGACCTCAGCACTCTCCACTCACTCAACCCCAGACGCAGCAACAACAACTGCCAGCTCTTGACGCCGAGCAACACCCAAAGCCCAATCTCCTGCCAACATTGCTGCTGCACCTTCCCCCACCTCCGGACCCCGGCAGCAACCCCCCAGCCCACCGGACACCACTGCACACAACCCACTGAGCTGCATCGTCCTCAATGTACGCTCCCTGCACAGACACAGTGTAGAAATCTGGGACCTCCTCAACACTCACACACCCAACGTCACCTTCCTCACAGAGACCTGGACCAATATTAGCTCCGCACCTGACATCACAACCACCATCCCCGACGGATACAAGATCCTGAGAAAAGACTGCCCCAGCCGCCCAGGAGGAGGCCTCGCCATCGTCCACAAAGGGTCCCTCCGATTAACAACCACCAACTCGGACACCAACTCAGACAACGGCTTGCCCCCCCATGGAACGCATCCACTTCCAGATCCAGCCCAACCCCAGTATGACGCTCCATGGAACACTTGCATACAGACCACTTGGACCCCACACCTCCTTCACCAACATCATTGCCGACCTCATCGCACCCCACGCCCTCGTCTCCACAGACTACATACTACTCAAAGACATGAACTTCCCCCTGGACAACCACAGCGACCCCAACACCACCGCCCTCCTAGAGAACCTCACCAACATAGGACTGAAGCAACTTGTTTCCACCCTCACTCACCCAGCAGGGCACACACTCGACCCCATCTTCGATAGAGGAAACAACATTCGCTTGAGCCACACCATGGAACTGCTCTGGACCGACCACCACTCCATCCACTTTTCCTTTACGAAACCCACCGTACACAAGCACACACGACGCCTCCCATGCAGGATCTGGAACAAAGTCTCAGAAGAACACTTCACCTCTGCCCTCACCTGCACTCCACCCCCAATTACGACAGATGCCAACACGGCGGCAAGCAACCTCCACCAATGGATCGCCAACAGCACCAAAACTCTCGCCCCCCCTCCAGAACACCAGGAAATAACACAGCAAAAAAGCCAACTGGTTCACCAAGGATCTCCAAGAATCCAAGCGCTCCAGCCGACGACTGGAAAAGACGTGGAGAAACTGCAAAACCTCAGAAGCATGCTCCGCCTACAAAAAAAAGCCATCACAGCACACCACCAACTCATCAAATCAACAAAGAAAAATGTCATCCAAGACGGAATCCTCTCCAACGCCCACAACTCCAAGGAACTCTTCGCCATCATACAGGAATTTGCGAAACCCAACAGCGAAACAACCGACGTCCCTCCCTCCCAAGACCTTTGCTACAGACTCAGCTCCTTCTTTCACCTCAAGATCAAGACACTCTACAACAACTCTAATGACCAAGGCCATTGCACCGCCTGAACACTCACCCCCAACATCGCCACCCAACAGACGCTCCTCACCTGGACCCCTCTCACAACAGAAGACACCCTAAAGGCATTGAAGAGAATCCGCTCCGGAGCACCCTCTGACCCCTGCCCGCTGCACATCTTCCACAGGGCCACCACTGCCATTGCACCCGAGCTACGTCAAACTATCAACTGCTCCCTTGAGACAGCCATATTCCCCGACAACTGGAAGCAAGCCGAAGTCAACCCTCTCCTAAAGAAACCCTCAGCAGACCCGATCGACCTCAAGAATTTCAGGCCCATCTCACTTCTTCCATGTGCAGCCAAAGTCATCGAAAAGACTGTCAACACCCAGCTAACACACGTCATAGAAACCAACCACATCCTAGTCACCTCTCAATCTGGATTCTGCAGCAACTACAGCACCGAGACTGCCCTCCTCCCCACCACCGATGACATCTGTGCCTTCCTCGACCAAGGCCATACGGCAGCCCTCATCCTCCTGTACCTATCAGCAGCCTTGGACACCGTCTTCCACCGCACACTAGCCACCAGGCTCCATGACGCCGGCATGAAGGAAAGGCCTTAGACTGGCTACGATCATTCCTCTCAGGCAGAGAATAAGACTCCTGCCCTTCCTTTCAGAAACAACAGAGATCAGATGCGGAGTACCCCAATGATCCTCCCTCAGCCCCACACTCTTCAACATCTACATGGCCCCTTTGCAACCATTATCAGAAACCACGGGCTCAACATCGTCTCCTATGCTGATGACACCCAGCTCATCCTCTCCCTCACCAAGGAACCCAACATCACCAGGCACAATTTCCAAGAAGGTATGAAAGCCGTTGTGACCTGGATGAGAAACAGCTGCCTGAAACTCAACTCGAAGAAAACAGAAGTCCTCATCCTCGGCTCCACCCCATCTGCATGGGATGACACCTGGTGGCCCCCCACCCTTGAAAACCCACCCACCCCTATGGACCATGCACGCAACCTTGGCATCATTCTGGACTCATCACTCACCATGAATCGCCAGAACAATGCCGTCTCCTCCGAATGCTTCAACACTCTGCATACTACGCAAGACAGTCAAGTAGCTCCCCCCCAACTCCAAGAAAACAGTCACTCATGCCCCCAAGAGAAACCTCCGCTCAGCTGACCTCTCCCTAGCCACTGTCCCACGCCTCTACAGGACCAGAGCAGGTGGAAGATCCTTCTCCTACCTCGCAGCCAAGACCTGGCCCAAACTCCTCCTTCACCTCCGACGGAGCCCGACACTGCACCAATCCAGGAAGGACCTCAAGACCTGGCTTTTTGAATGACCCCAACAGAGCTTTTCTCACCCACCCCAGCGCCTTGAGACCCTCACAGGTGAATAGTGCGCTCTACAAAACCCTGATTGATTGATTGCTGACCTTTGCTTTGCCTCTTTCTGCTCATTTCTGTGCTTTATTCTGCTTCTTTATGCTAGTTTCTGATCTTTATTCTGCCATTTTCTGCTAGTTTCTCACCTTTATATTTCCTTTTTCCGCTCTTTGCTGACCCTTATTCTGCCTCTTTCTGATTGTTTCTGCCCTTTATTCTACCTCTTTCTACTCGTTGCTGACCATTATTCTGCTTTTCTGCTCATTTCTTACCTTTATTCTGCCTCTTTCTCCTCGATTCTCACCTTTATCTTGCCACTTTCTGCTTGTTGCTGCCCTTTATTTTGCCTCATTCTGCTTGTTTCTGACCATCATTCTGCCTCTTTCTGCTCGTTTCTCACCTCTATCTTGCCTCTTTCTGCTCATTTCTGACCTCTATTCCGCAACTTTCTCCTCATTTCTGACCTTTATTTTGCTTCTTCCTCTTCTTTCCCCCCCGGACCACGGTGGAGCCTCAAGGCCCCTGCGGATGTAGCTGGCTCCCCACATCCTGCGGGAGCCTGCATTGCTCTTGCACACAGGGAGCTGCTGGAAATGCAGCTCCCTGCATGCAAAAGCAATGTTTTAATCTATTTCTCTGCATGCAAATATGCATGCAGGGAAACAGATGAAAACTCCACTTTCTGCAGCAGAAAGCGGAGTTATGTCTGCTTTTGCTTGATGGGAGCTGTCAGCTCCCACCAAGCAAAAGCAAACAGCTGCCTCCCAAAAGTGGGCACCTCAGGAGGTAGCAGGAGCTAGCCCTGGAGGGTGGCAATCCCCAGGGCCATCCATGGCTCCATGAGGGGGGCCGCTTGGACGCCTTCCATTGTAGTGCCTAGCACCAGGGAGGTGGTGGTCCCTGGGGCTGTGGGGGAGGCCATACGGGCCTACCCGCATTAATAGTAAACCTTTTGCCCCTGGGAGGTGGCAGTCCCCGGGGCTGTGGGGAGGCCATGCGGCCCTCCTTAATTGGAAAGAATTGCCCGGGAAGGTGGCGGTCCACCTGGGCTGTGGGGTAGGCAGTAGTGGCCTGCCAGGATTAATAGCAAATGTTTTGCCTCTGGGAGGTGGCAGTTCCCGGGACTGTGGGGGGGCCACACGGGTCCTCCTCATACGTTTGCAATGATTTGTCGCGGGGAGGTGGTGGTTCCCGGGGCAAGGGCGGGCCCATTGATTCACCTGCATGCAAATTTTTAAGTACCCGGGGAGGTGGCGGTCTCCAGGGCTGTGGGGGGCACCCCTGCAAACATTAAAAGCAGTGCCCCGGGGAGATGGCAGTCCCCGGGGCACTGCTTTAAGTGCCCCGGGGACTTGCCTAAACCCTAAGAGGGGGGCCCCGTCCACCCCCCTCGTTTATAGAATTCCGCATGCCTCAGGGATATGACCCACCTTGGGCCTAAACATTACAGCAGCTGGGAGACTGCACGTCTTATTTTTGGGTGGGAGCCATGGATCTAGTGCAGCTCCCTCCAAAATATTTTGTAAAAGACTCTTTTTTGCCCTGCGGGACCCACCCAAGAGGCCTAGAGGGGTCAGGGTACTCCTTCCCTGTCCCCTTCTCTTTTCTGCTGGAACTCGGCTGAAGCCGAGTCTCAAGATGGCTGGCAACACTTCCTGGTTGAAGTGCTAGCAGCCAATCACATTTCAGCAAGGGAACTGTCAGATTCTCAGAGAATCTGTGTCCCAATATATCCTTATTTGTTTTTATGTTAATTTTGCAAAAACTTCTAAACGGATTTACACCAAATTAACAAAAGGGGCCTCTCTGGACCAAGAGCTACCTTTCTGCCAAATTTTGTGAAATTCCATCCAGCAGTTCGGGATACAGTCACAACTAAAATCTCTATAGGAATTAAAATGGGAAACACACTTTTTTGGACCCCCCTCTTTTTCTCGGCCCCTGCTTGATTGATCACCACAATACTTTCCATGCACAACAAGAGTTATCGGGGCACTTTTTGGGGAAAATTTCAGGAAGATTCATAAAAAAGCAAAATCGATATAAGCAAGCCAAAAAATGATTTTCCTATGGAACCTTGGTCCTAACTATAACTACCTACTGGCGACCACCAGTAGGATATAGATATACATACAATACCCTTTCAGGCGTAGATCGACACATAAATCTGCAAAAAAAAAACAGAGAACCCTGGGTAGTTCCCAATTTTAGGTGGAGAGCAGCTCCTGTATAGAGCACCCTACAACACCAGCGACACTCTGAATGTGCTCACCTCAAATGTCTGCTTTTCTATCAAAGTTTTTAAGCATAGGATTAGCACAGTGCCATTAATGCTGAGATAGAAAGAGACAAAGTCTTTTGCCATTTCTACAGCAAAGTCTTTAAGCATAGTATTAGCACAGTGCCAACCACACCGAGCTGTAAAATGACAAAAGCCTTTTACCACTCCAGGCACAGTATTACAGCTTTGGATTGGTAAAATACCATTCAAGCCAACATGAAATGAATAAAAGCAACCCTTGACATGTGTTTTGCTATCATTATAGCTCTTTAGAGAGATTTAGCTTTGTCCAGACACAAGGGAGCACCCAGTAGAAGTCCCTTTCAGGCACAGAGAGCCACATTATTATTTCTATCCTTTGACTACACCAGTACTCAAATAGATTATTATTATTTTTTAAGCAATCTTAAGTTGAAAGATTGTTTGGCATGAACCAGGTAGCTAAAATCAATAGATCCAAAGGTGGACGATACATCTGTAAATCGAACTTTCAATTACAGGATATAGACTTGATTTTGTCAATCCATGAACTGGAAGCCACTTCATCTATTACTGGTTGGGACTGATGAAACATCATGAATCTTAGACGGGATGCAAGCGGCAACCAATATATATATATATATATTACCTACTGGCGGTCGCCAGTAGGTTATTATAGTTACAACCTAGTTTCCATAGGAAAAGCATTTTTTGATTTGCTAATAACTTTGGCGTCGTTTGACGAATCTTTATGAAATTTTGCAAAAAGTTGCACCTTTTAGGTTAGCTCCTATCTTGAAAGTTTGGGGGTGATTTGTCAAGCGGGGGCTGAGAAAAAAGGGGGGTCCCAAAATGCGTTTTCTCCATAGGAAATTTTGTGACGAGCTACAGCCCGAACTGATGAACGGAATTACCTCAAATTTGGCAGAAAGGTAGAGCTTGGTTCAGAAAGCGACCTTTTTTCTAAATGGGGTAAATCCGTTCAGTCATTTTTGAGAAATACAAAAAATAAGAGTCAAAAAATCTATTTCCCATAGGAAACTTTGTGCAAGGCTACAGCCGAAACTACTGAACGGAATTACCCCAAATTTGGCAAAAAGGTAGTGCTTGGCTCAGAAAGCGTCCTTTTGTAAAATGGTGTAAATCCGTTCAGTGGTTGCTGAGAAATAAGAAAAATAAAAGTTTCAATATCTGGGCAGAGCCTAAGTCCCGTGCACGAGCTTCACTGTGATTGGCTGCGAACACTCCAAACCAGGAAGTGTTGGCAGCCATCTTGTGGCTCGGTAGAAGCGAGTCACTAGAAAACAGAGAAACAAAGGTGTAAAACAAGAGAAGGGGGCAGGGTAGAAACACCGTGACCCCCTAGGCCTGCTCAGGGGGTCCCAGAAGGACCCCAGGGCCCAAAAAAGCATTTTTTATGAAGAAGAAAAAAAAAAATCGGCGCAATTCGCGCTTGGGTCGCGGGTTCCTGCATTTTATTTTAATGAGGTCCCCGGGTGGGCTAGGTCCCGCGGGCATTTCTTAAAAAATAATAGCTGGGGGTCGCTGGGGCTGCGGGGGCCCGCTGGGGTCCCCGCAGCCCCGGGGCTTCACTCATGTTGGGAGGGGGTTGCGCGGCCCCTCTCCTGGAGCCCTCCATGTGCTTATAACTTTGGCGTCGTTTGACGAATCTTTAAGAAATTTTCAAAAAAGTTTCTCTTTTTTGATCAGCTCCTATCTTGAAAGTTTGGGGGTGTTTGGTCAAGGGGGGGCTGAGAAAAAAGGGGAGTCCCAAAATGTGTTTTCTCAATGCATTTTCCATAGGAAACTTTAGAGAAGGCTACAGGTCAAACTGCTGAACGGAATTACGCCAAATTTGTGAGGGAGAAAGGTTGTGGTTGAGAAAGCGCACTTTTGTTGAAATGGTGTAAATCCGTTCAGTAGTTTTTGAGAAATATCAAATTTTACAGATATCGATATTTGAGAATTCTGACATCTGATTGGCTGAGGGTTACGAGCACGAGCTCGCGGCTCATTGGCTGTGAACGGTTAAATCTAGGAAGTGTTGGCAGCCATTTTGTGACTTAGTCCGTCAGCTCGCATCTCTCCGTGTAGAAGCCATCGGGTGTGTAGTTTTACCTCTGCGAGGCAACACTGGCATCTGTGTCTGTGTAAGATACTCCTTTCACGCTGCCTCTCCCCACATCACGAGGTCGCGGCTATGCCTTTAGAAGCCAGTCCGTTGGCTCGGAGCTCTGTGAGTCAGTCTGTCGGCACGACCCTCTACACAACCCAAACACGACTGCACTACCTAACTAAACACTAAACCACTACTGCCAGCACGACCCCCTATACTACAGAAACACCACTGCACTACCTTAAACCCTAAGGGCCTGATTCACAGAACTAACTTACGTCAAAATCCTAAACTTACAACAATTTTGGTATTCACAGAATGAACTTACACATTTGGGTATTCACAGAATGAACTTACACATTTGGGTATTCACAGAATGAACTTACACATTTGGGTATTCACAGAATGAACTTACTACCATTTTGGTATTCACAGAAGGCACTTACTCATCAATGAGTAAGTGCCTTCTGTGAATACCAAAATGTGTAAGTTACACAAAATGAGTAAGTTACACAAAATGTGTAAGTTACACAAAATGAGTAAGTTACACAAAATGTGTAAGTGCCATCTGTGAATACCAAAATGAGTAAGTTCATTCTGTGAATACCAAAATGAGTAAGTTCATTCTGTGAATACCAAAATGAGTAAGTTCATTCTGTGAATACCAAAATGGTAGTAAGTTTAGGATTTTGTCGTAAGTTAGTTCTGTGAATCGGGCCCTCAAACACTACCCCCAGCACGACCCCCTACACTACAGAAACACCACTGCACTACCCTAAACCCTAAAACATTACCCCAGCACGACCCCCTACACTACCCAAACACCACTGCACTACGTAACTAAACATTAAACCACTACTGCCAGCACGACCCCCTCCACTACAGAAACACCACTGCACTACCTTAAACCCTAAAACACTACCCCAGCATGACCCCCTAAACTACAGAAACACAACTGCACTACCCTAAACCGTAAAACGCTACCCTCAGCACGACCCTCTACACTACCCAAACACCACTGCACTACCCTAAACCCTAAAACAGTACTCACAGCAGGACTCCCTACACTACGTAAAGACCACTGCCCTACCCTAAACCCTAAATGTACCCCCAGCACCACCCTCTACACTACCCAAACACCACTGCACTACGTAACTAAACACTAAACCACTACTGCCAGCACGACCCCCTACACTACAGAAACACCACTGCACTACCTTAAACCCTAAAACACTACCCCAGCATGACCCCCTAAACTACAGAAACACCACTGCACTACCCTAAACCGTAAAACGCTACCCTCAGCATGACCCTCTACACTACCCAAACACCACTGCACTACCCTAAACCCTAAAACACTACTCACAGCAAGACTCCCTACACTACGTAAAGACCACTGCCCTACCCTAAACCCTAAATGTACCCCCAGCACCACCCTCTACACTACACAAACACCACTGCACTACCCTAAACCATAAAACACTACCAGTCCATTGGCTCAAAGCTCTGCGTTTGCGAGCCGACGGCCCGTAGCTCTCTCTGTGCGAGCCAAGCCCACGGGCCGTAGCTCTCCCTTTGCGAGGCTGCCCGACGGCCCGCAGGTCTCCCTGTGCTAGCCGGATCGCAGTTGTCAGTCTGCAAACCGATATTGGGAATATAAGGCGGCTCTAAAAAGAGCCTTTGTGTTTATTAGTTGGAGCTACATATAAGTGCGGATGCACAGCTTCAGGTTAGTCAGAAAAACTCGATTTCCCTGATCTGTGAAGTGTACTCCATCACTTCTGTAGATATCAGCCATATCATAACGTATGTTGTTGTTGTAGATCGACCCCATTCTATGGTCTCTGAGGTATGCAGACACAGCTTTGTTGACATTCTTCCTAGATTTTTCAATCTGAGGACAAAATTTGTTTGACCATTTCCACTTCTGTTTTTGGCATATATTGGAATATACAAAGACAGTTTGAGGCAAAAGCAACATCAATTGTCTAAAGGTGTCCTTCATTAGCATTTCCAAACCTACTCCAGTCAATGTGCCTAGGTCGTTTCCACCACAGTGCACAATCATGAGGTCAGGGAGTTGGAGATGCAAAAAGGTTTTAACCAAAGGGAGTAATTGGTGCCACTTCAATCCTCTCTGTCCAAACCATTTAATGTCCACATTTTGTAAACCTAGGTCTAAGTCAATACGTCTCTGTTCTGCATACCTCTTGCACCAGAAAACATAGCTATGTCCTACGATCCACACTAGCATTTTGAAGGTGTAGCTGGAAGATATGGATAGATGTCTGTAGCTCATGCAGTCCGTTCGTAGAATAAGAGATATGTTTAAAGATGGGGAACTACTTTTTTCTCATACAAAACGATAACTGATTGGGAGATGAAAAACATTGTTTACTAAAAAGTAGGGTGCATATTAGTTTGTCGAAAAGCATCTTTGTGATTGGTTAATAAAAAGCAGTTTCAACGTAGAGTTCATATGATAGGATAAAATTTGCTCAGTTCAACCACACCTACTACTTGCATTTGGAAGGCACTGTTCGAAATTAAAACAATGGTGAACTTTTAACCTGCACGTGCCCTTAAATGTTCGAGAAAATGTTGCAAAAAAATATCGTTAGGTTTTAAAAAATAATGAACTTTTAACCTGCACGTGTCGTAGAATGTTCTAGAAAGTTTGTTGATAGAATACGTTGAACTTCTCACCTGTATGTGTTCTTACATTTTTAAAAAACTGTTTATATGGAAAGTTAAAAAATAACCAATAGAGAGAAGTTTTGCAATTTGAAAAAATAAAGGAACTATTCTGATTTGTTCTTTACATGTATTTATGTGTGGAGCAACAGGGAAATTGTGCCATTACTGATTCCATTCTTGATGAGAGCGGTGCATTACATCTACTGTGTGACAAAGAAAGAATTGCAAATTTGGCAGGGAGAAAGGTCTTGGTGCAGAAAGCGTGGTTTTGTGGAAATGGTGTAAATACGTTCAGTAGTTTTTGAGATATTAAAGGAAAAAAAGATATATATATCTGGACTGTGCCTAACTCCCGAGCACGAGCTTGCCTCTGATTGGCTGCTAACAATTCAAACCAGGAAGTGTTAGCAGCCATCTTGTGCCTCGCATCGAGTGAAAATATAAAAGAAAGGTCCCGGGGCAATTTAATATACCGGAGCTCTGTCTGTGCGAGATACCACTTTCACGCTGCGTCTCCCTACATCAGCAGGTAACGCACCCTTTTCCACCATCAACAGCATACCTCCAACAACATACTTGTGCCCGCAAGTCTGCCTCTGCGAACCACTTGTCGGCTCACAGCTCTTCGGGTGCGAGTTCTCGGGCCCGCAGTTGTATCTGTGAAGCCAATACTGGAAATATACCGGAGGTGTCTCTCTGCGAGATACGCTCTTCACGCTCCCTCTCCCCACATCAGTGTTCCGCAGCTATCCCTTTGGAAGCCGATGGCCCGCACCTTTCCTTATACTAGTCGGCCCGCAGCTCTTCCTCTGCGAACTGACGGGCTGCGGTCCTCCCTCTATGAGCCTGCTAGTCGGCTCGCAGTTCTTCATCTATGAGCCAGACCGCCGGCTCTTAAGTCTCTGAGAATAGATTTAATGGAGGCAACGATCATGCAGGTCGGACACCCAACACTGCTCCGACATCCCCCAGTAGGAGCTCCTTGTCCGCCATCTCCCCTCACCCCCACCCCCCACAAACAAATGTGACAGTCACGTTAGGTTGGACAAATAAGAATCTTAGTCATGTATGGATTTACATATAAAACATTTTATTAAAACAAAACAACAAAAAATAAAACTATGTACAGCCATGTCGTGTCATCGCTGGACCATTTGTGAATCACAGCCTGTAAGACAAAAGGAAAGATAAGATGGTGCGTCATGCGTCCAGCAAAGGAGAAAGAGAAAGAGAGAAAGAGTGAGGGACAAAGAGAGAAACAAAGAAAGAGTGAGAGAGAGAGGAAGACAAAGAAATAGAGAAAGAGTGAGAGAGAGAAAGAGAGAAATAGTGTGAGAGAGGAAGAGAGAGAGAGAAAGAGTGAGAGAGAGGAAGAGAGAGAGAAAGAGTGAGAGAGGAAGAGAGAGAGGAAGAGTGAGAGAGAGGAGAGAAAGAGTGAGAGAGAGGAAGACAGACAAAGACAGAGAAAGAGAAAGAGTGAGAGAGAAAGAGTAAGATCCAAGGAAAAGAGAGAGAGAGAAACAGTGTGAGAAAGAGGTAGAGAGAAAGAGAGAGAGAAAGAGTGAGAGAGAGGAAGAGAGAGAAAGAAAGAATGAGAGAGAGGAACAGACAGAGAAACAGAGAAAGTGTGAGAGAGAGAAAGGAAGAGATGGAGAGGGAGTGTTGACACTGGAGAAAATCTTCGCAGCTTACCTTTGTGCCTCCGGTGTGTCTCCAACCACATGCCGGTACATAGTGCACCCTTAAGTTTAGTGATCTGAAAGATAGTATAGAATTAGTAATTGCAGAGTACATACAACTGCACATGCCTAATTATCTGTTTCGGCAATGCGCACTCAGGCTGCTGCAGCCCATCCACTCCCACTGCTCGGAGGTGTCTGTGCGCTCTTGTGCGCCCAGGCTGCTGCACACTATCCACTCCCACCGCCCAGAGGTTACTGCCGCTGCTACGGAAAGAAGAATCTCTGCTCACCTTCCGCCACCGGCGTGTGTGTAAGAGGGTGCAACACGTGCTGAAGCAACTTTGTCAGGCGTTGTCAGGATGGCCACACATCATCGCAGTTTGTACACGCGTTCAGCTGTGGTGGTGTGGGGGGGACGCCGATTCGTGAATTACAGCCTGTTAGATAAAAAGCAAGATAGGTTTGTGCGTCATTCGTCCATCAAAGGAGAGAGAAAGAGAGAGAGAGAGAAAGAGTGAGAGGAAGACAGAGAGAAAAAGAAAGAAGGAGTGAGAGGAAGACAGAGAGAAAGAGAGAAACAGTGGGAGTGTCAGGAAGAGAGAGAGAAAAAGAAAGAAAGAGTGAGAGGAAGACAGAGAGAAAGAGTGAGAGAGACGAAGAGAGAGAGAAACAGTGAGAGACAGAAAGAGAGAGAAAGAGTGAGAGAGAGGGAAGAGAGAGAGAAAGAGTGAGAGAGAGGAAGAGAGAGAGAGAAAGAGTGAGAGAAAGGAAGAGAGAGAGAGAGAAAGAGTGAGAGTGAGGAAGAGAGAAAGTGTGAGAGAGAGGAAGACAGAGGAAGACAGAGAAAGAGAAAGAGTGAGATACAAGGAAGAGAGAAAGAGAGAAACAGTGTGAGAGAGAGGAAGAGAGAGAGAAACAGTGTGAGAGAGAGGAAGAGAGAGAGAAAGAGTGAGAGAGGAAGAGAGAGAAAGAAAGAATGAGAGAGAGAGAGGAAGAGACAGAGAAAGAGTGTGAGAGAGAGAAAGGAAGAGATAGAGAGTGAGAGAGAGAGAGAGAGAAAGAGTGTGAGTGACAGAAAGGAAGAGATGGAGAGGGAGAGTGAGTGTTGACACTGTGGAGAAAATCCTCACAGCTCACCTTTCTGTCACCGGTGTGTCTCCAACCACATGCCGGGATATAGGGCAGCCCTCAAGCTTAGTCATCTGAAACATAAAAATGGAATCAGTAATGGATGAGTACATTCAACTGCGTATGCCTAAATCGCTGTCCCGTCTTTGTGTATCCAGGCTAGTGTACCCCATCCACTTCCACTGCCCAGAGGTGTCTACCCGCTGCTGTAGACCCAGGCTGCTGCACTCCATCCACTCCCATTGCCCAGAGGTGTATGATAGCCGCTGCGCACCCAGGCTGCTGCACCCCATGCACTCCCACTGCCCGGAGGTGACTGTGTGCCACTGCGCACCCAGGCTGCTGCACCCCTTCCACTCCCACTGCCCGGAGGTGACTGCCCACTGCTGCGCAAACAAGCCTCTCTGCTCACCTTACACCACCGGCGTGTGTTGAAGAGGGTCCACCACGTGCCGAAGAAACCTCCTCACCCGTTGTGTACACGCGGAGAGCGGAGCTCACAATTCAGGTTGAGTGTTGATTGCATGATGGCCACGCTTAATCGCAGGCCTGCAAGACAAAAAGCAAGATAAGATTGTTCGTCATGCGTCCATCAAAGGAGAGAGAAAGAGAGATAGAGAGAGAAAGAAAGAGTGAGAGGAAGACAGAGAGAAAAAGAAAGGAGTGAGAGGAAGACAGAGAGAAAGAGAGAAACAGTGGGAGTGACAGGAAGAGAGAGAGAAAAAGAAAGAGTGAGAGGAAGACAGAGAGAAAGAGTGAGAGAGACGAAGAGAGAGAGAAACAGTGAGAGACAGAAAGAGAGAGAAAGAGTGAGAGAGAGGAAGAGAGAGAGAAAGAGTGAGAGAGAGGAAGAGAGAGAGAGAAAGAGTGAGAGAAAGGAAGAGAGAGAGAGAAAGAGTGAGAGTGAGGAAGTGAGAAAGTGTGAGAGAGAGGAAGACAGAGAAAGAGAGAAAGAGTGAGATACAAGGAAGAGAGAAAGAGAGAAACAGTGTGAGAGAGAGGAAGAGAGAGAGAAACAGTGTGAGAGAGAGGAAGAGAGAGAGAAAGCGTGAGAGAGGAAGAGAGAGAAAGAAAGAATGAGAGAGAGAGAGGAAGAGACAGAGAGAAAGAGTGTGAGAGAGAGAAAGGAAGAGATAGAGAGTGAGAGAGAGAGAAAGAGTGTGAGTGACAGAAAGGAAGAGATGGAGAAGGAGAGTGAGTGTTGACACTGTGGAGAAAATCCTCACAGCTCACCTTTCTGTCACCGGTGTGTCTCCAACCACGTGCCGGGATATAGGGCAGCCCTCAAGCTTAGTCATCTGAAACATAAAAATTGAATCAGTAATGGATGAGTACATACAACTGCGTATGCCTAAATCTCTGTCCCGCCTTTGTGTATCCAGGCTAGTGTACCCCATCCACTTCCACTGCCCAGAGGTGTCTACCCGCTGCTGTACACCCAGGCTGCTGCACTCCATCCACTCCTACTGCCCAGAGGTGTATGACAGCCGCTGCGCACCCAGGCTGCTGCACCCCATGCACTCCCACTGCCCGGAGGTGACTGCGTGCCGCTGCGCACCCAGGCTGCTGCACCCCATCCACTCCCACTGCCCGGAGGTGACTGCCCGCCGCTGCGCAAACAAGCCTCTCTGCTCACCTTACACCACCGGCGTGTGTCGAAGAGGGTCCACCACGTGCCGAAGAAACCTCCTCACCCGTTGTGTACACGCGGAGAGCGGAGCTCACAATTCAGGTTGAGTGTTGATTGCAGGATGGCCACGCTTCATTGCAGGCCTGCAAGACAAAAAGCAAGATAAGATTGTGCGTCATGCGTCCATCAAAGGAGAGAGAAAGAGAGATAGGAAGACAGAGAGAAAAAGAAAGAAGGAGTGAGAGGAAGACAGAGAGAAAGAGAGAAACAGTGGGAGTGACAGGAAGAGAGAGAGAAAAAGAAAGAAAGAGTGAGAGGAAGACAAAGAGAAAGAGAGAAAGAGTGAGAGAAGAAGAGAGAGAGAAAGAGTGTGGAGGAGAGAAAGGAAGAGATGAAGAGGGACAGTGAGTGCTGTGTCTCCAACCACGTGCCGGGACCTAGTGGAGCCCTCAAGCTCCCACATCTAAACATAGTATAGAATTAGTAATGGGAGAGTATATATGATTGCGTACGCCTAAATCGCTGTGCCGCCTTTGTGTATCCACTCCCGCCGCCCAGACGTATTTGCCCACCGCTGCGCACCCAGGCCTCACTGCTCACCTTTTCACGGACAGGGCACCCTCCGCATCATGCAGTCCCGCTCCGCAGATCAACAGGTCTCACATTTGGTGCTGCGTCTTGATTTTGCCATGCCAGAGGAGATACTAGTGCACCTATCATCATCGCATGTTGCACACCCGCTCAGTCCTTGCGGTGCCACTAACTCAGTGAACAGTGAGGCCACGCACGTGGTGGTAGGCCTCCCTGTTCGGTATCTCAGGCTTACACTGCGGTCCAGCAGGGCACACAAAACCTGAGCTGTCCAGACCGCCGGGACGGGCCGTCACCGCAGGCTGTACACCTGCTCAGCAGTTACGGTACCCGTACCTCAGTGGACCGAAAGTCACCGTCCCGTACCGGTGTGCCTGTGCCGGCTGCAGTGCATCCGGTGCGAGCAACTCTGAAATGGCGTCGAGCACGTGCGCCCGGTCTATTTTATTGGCAGGGTCATGTGTCCTGTGACGCCTGTGCTGCATGGGTGTGGTGTGGGTGTATACTAGCCGTGAGGGAGTGGCTGTGGCGTACTGACAACTAGGGTGTGACCAGCAGATCACTGCAATGAAAATCTGGGCCATGTAGCGTTGTTGTCCTTCCCTGTAAGCGTAAGCGGAGTGGGCTGGCCTGGCGTATGCCAGTTCTGCGTGATTCTGTGAAGAATGACTCAGGAGCTATAGGCGTGGCTTCATCGTGAGCTGTATGAGGAATCAACTGATGCAGCACTGTTGCCAGATTGGGCTAGATCACGCACAATTGGGCTATATTTTTCCCGGTTGTGCGGTAAAATTTAGGTTTGTGCTAGTTGCCAGATTATAAATATATATACAGCGCTCCAGCAAACTAGTATGTTAAAGCGCTTTATTAGGCAAATATTTACTTGGCAGCCTGCTGCAACATCAATTCCAATCCATTCACCACCTGCTTGACGATGTCCCTGCCCCTCCTTCCTTAAAGTAGCAATATTGGGCTAGTTTGGGCTACTTTTTGGTTGTCTTTGGGCTAGAGAATGCTTAAAAAGTCTTGCAACACTGGCATGCCGGTGTTCTTGTTGTAGTGCTGCCGTCACCCGGGTCGCTGAACATGGCCAACATGGAAGGTATGGGGAATCATTGACCATACATACATCCATAGTTCCACACAAGAAAGATGGTGGACATGACACATCTGTGTGGGTGTGAATGTTTATTGCACATTCAGTGGAGTATTGCAGCTGTAGCAATACTGGGCCATGCAAAATCCAAATTTCAGTTTTTGGGACATGGAGGGCAGCCAATTAGAGACAAGCTCGTTGTCGGAGTTAGGGTGCGCCAACATATGTACTTATACAATCACTCCGCCAATCCACATGCACTTATAAATTCACTATACACTCTCCTTGCAGTACTCTAATCATCCAGTCTCTACGTACGTACTTGTACAATGACCGAGACAAAGTTACATAACCAAAGTTTTCTCCCACTGTCAAAGGTAAGTTGGTTGCATACGCTGTCCAGAGCACAATGTAATGTGGTAGGGCCCAGGGGCAGCATGTTGCATACATAATGAACACACGGACACAGATAGTTAGTGGAACTGCATACGAGCACGTGCACTCGACTCCTTTTTATTACCAGGGTCACATGTCCAGTGACGTCTGTGCTGTTTGCGTGTGGGGTGAGTGTAAGCCAGCCCTCCAGGAATGGTTGGTGCTGGTAACAAGTACAACAGTAATCATCAGATCACACACAGAGATTCAATCATAAAGGGTCCATGACTTGTGCTACACTAAGTTAGGGGCACCAGATCTGAAATCATACACAAAATATTCTGTCATAAAGGGTCCATCAGTTGTGGTGGACTGAGGTAGGAGCATCAGAAGCATTCCGCGTGTGCACAGCTAGCGATGATGCGTGGTCCGGGAGGGCCGCACTGATAGCAATGTCTGTTGCCTACTGGACTGCGTCATCTGCAATCGCAACTCCATCTGAATTGTGAGCCCTGCTGTCCGCAGTGTAGATCGAAGGCAGTAGTCAGCACAGACATCGAGGAAAGCTTTTTGTCACTTCCTCTTGAGAAAATTCAACGACATAGAGTACAATTCTGTCTGCAATTAATAAATCAAGACTGAATTCAAATTGTGAGCTCTGCTGTCCGCAGTGTAGACTGCCATTCAGTGTTCCTTTGGACTTGCAAGATGAATTTGGTCATTGTACTAAAGCTATAATTGATATAAAAAAAGTTCTTGAAGCAAGGATACTAAAAGGATATTATGTAGGTTTAAGGGTACGTGGTGATGACTTATGGTGCAGTGAACTAGTGGCAGCTGAAGCACTCAGTGTGTGCGCATCCTGCGATGATGCGTGGTCCGTGTGGGCCGCGCTGGTAGCAATGTCTTTTGTTTAATGAACTCTGCCTTAATAAGGCCACGTGGCGTTTACTTGTGGTGCACTGAGTAAGTGGTACCTCTGGCGCTCAGCGTGTATGCAACCTGCGATGATGCGTGGTCCGGGCGAGCCGCACTGGGATCAATGTGTCATGCCTACTGGACTCCGTCATCTGAAATCGCGACTCAATCTGAATTGTGAGCCCTGCTGTCCGCAGTGTAGATTGAAGGCAGTAGTCTGTACAGACATAAATGTGCAGTGCTGTGCCGTTGTGTTTGCAGGGGGCTTGTGTCGAGGAGGCCCGCGGTCATGGTGGCAGCCACGTGGCAGGGTGAGGGTCGCTGCTCTGGCAAACGCGTTGGCTTTCACACAAGTGAACCACGCCCAGAACCCCGGCCTATTTATTCACACTTCTACGCTGGAGTGGCGTACGTTCGACCAGCCCACTGCGCTTCCGCTTACAGGGGGCGACGACACAGGTTCATGACCGAGATCTTCCCCACTGCCTGAGGTAACATGGTTGCGTCCACTGTCCCTAACACTACAAGCATCAGCTTGTTTTTGGATCGCACAGCAGATAGGTTTAATGAACATTATAATTAGAAATTAGCATTTAAAAAACCTATGAAATTCACTGAAAAAACCATAGGTTTCAGGGACGTTATAGTTACAAATTATCATGTTAAAAACCTTTGAAATTCACTGAAAAAACCATAGGTTTCATGGACGTTATAGTTACTTGCACATTTCACTCGTACAAAACCATAGAAATTCGGCCGTTATAGTTAGTTGAGCTAACTATAACTCACGCCCCCACAATGCACTGCTGATGACGTTCAGACCTCCTGGTGATTTGGAATCTAATTGTAGTATGTATCTTGTTTCTAATCTTCGTAATTTTGATTCCCTGTCCCCTCCCCGTCTGCTTGGGGGTACACTGTCAATCACATAATATTTAAGGTCTGTATTATTGGAATTGTGGGCCTCTCTGAAGTGGCGTGCCACCGGATATGTATTATCCTGATTACTGATGGCACGTAAGTGTTGTAAGATACGTTTATGCACTTGTAATTTTGTGCTGCCTATGTACTGGAGGCCACATGGACATTCCAGCACATAGACAGCATATTCAGTTTTACATGTGAGATATCTCTGTATCTTAATTGCCTTATCACTGAACGGTGTTGTATATGTGTTTTTATTCATACCATGGGCACACGCCTTGCAAGTTCTGCACTTGAAAAACCCTTATTTGATTGCAACCAGTTTGTCTTTTCAATTATCTCTGGACTAGTGTTCACAAGAACATCTCTCATAGAGGGTGATTTGCTATATGTGATGGACACCCTCTGCGGCAGCAGGGGTCCAATTACGGCATCATTTAATACTAGTGGCCAGTTTTTTTGTATAATTTTTTGTATTTTAATGTGCTGGTTGCTATATCTAATGATCATTCTGAATGTGTTATCTGTATCTTTTTTTGTTTTTCAAGACCTGCATTTGATATATGTGTGCTCCTAGGCTTCTCATTAAGTAAAGAGTCTCTACTAGGTAACATAGATTTTGATATAGCTCTCGTGATAATATGTTTGCTATATCCTCTTTCCCTGAGTCTCATGCAGCTGTCTGCTTGTGCTGTTTTTAAGTCTTGTTCATTGCTGCATATACGGCGTAGCCGTAACATCTCACCATATGGTATACTGTTAATGAGATGTCTTGGATGAGCACTGCTTGCGTGGAGAGTAGTGTTTCCCGCCGTTTCTTTACGGTACAATCTACTTTCTATTTTACCCTCATTAATGTATATCTGGGTGTCGAGGAAGTTGACTATATTGGGACTTATATTGGTTGTGAAATGTAGGTTCAATTGGTTGTTGTTCAAAGTGTCAACAAAGGAAAGAGCCTCTTGTTGAGTGCCATGCCATATCACAAATAAATCATCTATATAACGGAGCCAAAGTTGTATATGGTTGCCAATGTGATGACTGTGTTTACTCCTGAGGACCACTTCCTCCCAGTAGCCCATATGAAGACAGGCATAACTGGGAGAAAAACTGGCCCCCATGGCTACTCCTCGAGTTTGCTGAAACAAAAGATTGTTAAACATAAAATTATTATTGGTTAAACAGAACTCTATCATTTCCAATAACATGTTGTTGTGCTCATTATGGTATGTTGCTCTTTGCGCCAAATAATGTTTTATGGCTTTAATACCATCCTCATGTTTTATACTGGTATACAAGGAGGTTACATCCATTGTCATTAGTAGATAGTCATCCTTCCATTCTACCTCATTGATTTGTCTCAAGAAATCTGCAGTGTCACGTACATATGATGGTAATTTCTTGACAAAATCTTGTAAAAAAAGTCCACATACATAGATGTATGTTCCAAAAGACCACCCTAGCCGATATTATTGGACGCCCTGGTGGTGTTACTGGATCTTTATGTATTTTGGGAATGAAATAAATCGTTGGTGTTGTTGGGTTGTCTATTTTGAGGAATTTGTATTCATTAATGGTGATGAGTTCTTTAGATTTCCATAATGAAAGTTTGTTGTGGTATAAGGCATATGTAGTTTTCAGATTTGCCGCATTGTTTCTTGTGTAGCATTCTCTATCATTAAGCTGCTTAAATGCTTCCTTTAGGTAATCCACTTGAGGCCAAATAACTACATTACCTCCCTTGTCGCTGTTCCTTATAATGATGTTTTTCTCTTTTTCAATTTAGAAACCAAGTTGTAATATTGTCGCTGTTGGTTGGTATACTTAACTTTTGTCATCCCCACTGCTTTGCTGAGTTTTTTAATTGTGTTGTAACCGTCTCATGGAAGACATCTATAGAATCTCGAGGAGTAATGGGGTTAAAAGTAGAGGGTTGTTTAAAAGGAGTTAGCTGGTCATGATCAGTGTTGTCCCAAAGGCTCTCCATGTCCTTTAATAAGGGTACATCAGATTTCGATAGATTTGGATAACTTTGAAGACCTTGTTCTATTGCTTTGTTTGACTCCTCTTGCGTTTTAGACAGTAAAAAGAATTTTTTAAGTTTAAGTTTCCTTACTGTTTTATATACGTCTAACCGTGTCGATGCATAATCAAAATTAGCTCCTGGAGAATATGTCAATCCCAAATTTAAAATATTTTCCTCTTTGGCTGACAAAATAATATTAGAGAGGTTAATAATGGTGCGGCAGGGTGCTTCCGTTTTGTTTACTTCTTCTGCCAATATCCCCTTCCCCTCTTTTTGGTGTAATTTTGTGCGGCATTTGTTTGCTTTGCGCCTCTGCCTGCGCCTGAAGTTGTTGTTTGCTCTTCGTTCATTCTTTGCGGTCTTGGACGGAGAGTTTGTCTCCTTTGTTGACATAAAAAAATCAGCTCCTCCCCAGGTAATGGCTTCTTACGATTCCCTGTGAGATCTAGATTTCTCATTTCTGATTCAGACTCGCTTCCTCCTGCTGAACTCAAGTCTGACTGTGAAGTTTCTTGTCTTACTTCAGGGGTTCTGTTAGGAATATATGTATTCCGTGCTGGTTTATTTTTGGCCACTCTGTAGCCATCATATTTTTTAGAAAAGGTGAAGATCTGTCCGAGTTCGTAGTCATTACGATCCCTTTGAAATTTATACGCTTTTCTTTCTTTTATTTTATCTTCTTCTTTATTCAAACGTGTCATCATTTCTTTCCTCATTTTCACCATTTCCTCTGTTTCCTGGTTTTGTATGAGTGAAATGTCCAACTAACTATAACGTCCCTGAAACCTATGGTTTTTTCAGTGAATTTCTATGGTTTTTTAAATGCTAATTTCTAACTATAACGTCCCTGAAACCTATGTTTTTTTCAGTGAATTTCAAAGGTTTTTTAAATGATAATTTCTAACTATGACGTCCCTGAAACCTATGGTTTTTTCAGTGAATTTCAAAGGTTTTTTAAATTATAATTTCTAACTATAACGTCCCTGAAACCAATGGTTTTTTCAGTGAATTTCTAAGGTTTTTTAAATGCTAATTTCTAACTATGCCTACAGAGGTAGGACATATGAAGAAAGAGGAAGAAAGGCGCAGAAAGAAGCAAGAGAAATGCAGAAAGAGGCAACAGAAGTCCAGAAAGACGAAGTAAAGTGCAGAAAGAAGCAAGAGATATGCAGAAAGAACCAACAGAGGTGCAGAAAAAAGCCTTGTTGCAAAGTCATCCTGTGCCCCCAACTTTTTACTGACTGGTACTGGTGGTAACTGACTCTGACTAAGCAGGCCCGGAGCCAGTGCTATGCTGAAAGACACTTAGAATACAGTGAAAACACCTACATACATTAGGGTCCACTATGGGTTGGGGTACCCCTGTGATTGGCATGACCTCCCCTGTAAGGCCATAATACATAATAGGGCAGGGGGATTAAAACTACCTCTAACTCAGAGGTGCAGAAAGAGGCAAGAGAGGTGCATAAACAGGCAGGAAAGTTGCAGAAACAGGGAACAGGGGTGCAGAAAGAGGCAAGTGAGGTGCAGAAAGAACCAACAGAGGTGCAAAAAGAGGCAAGAGGGGTGCAAAAAAGGTAGGAGGGGTGCACAAAGAGGCAAGAGAGGTACAGAAAGAGGCAGGAGGGGTGCAGAAAGAAAGAAGAGAAGTGCAGAAAGAGGCAAGAGAATTGCTAAAAGAAGCAACAGAGGTGTAGAAAGAAGCAAGAGAAGTACAGAAAGAGGCAAGTGAGGTGCAGAAAAAAGCAAGAGCAGTGCAGAAAGAACCAACAGAGGTGCTGAAAGAGGCGTGAAGGGTGCAGAAAGAGCAAGAGAAGTGCAGAAAGAGACAACAGAGGTACAGAAAGAGGCAAGAGAGGTACAGAAACAGGCAGGAAAGGTGCAGAAACAGGGAACAGGGGTACAGAAAGAGGCAAGAGAGGTGCAGAAAGAGAAAAGAGGGGTGCAGAAAGAGGCAAGAGATCTGCAGAAAAAAGCAACGGAGGTGCTGAAAGAGGCAAGTGAGGTGCAGAAAGAGGCACGAGATATGCAGAAAAAAGCAACAGAGGTGCTGAAAGAGGCCAGTGAGGTGCAGAAAGAAGTGAGAGGTGCAGAAAGAGGCAATAGAAGTGCAGAAAGAAGCAACAGAGGTGCAGAAAAAGGTAAGAGGAGTGCAAAAAGAAGGACGAGAAGTGCAGAAAGAAGCAACAGAGGTGCTGAAAGAGGCATGAAGGGTGCAGAAAGAGGCAAGAGAAGTGCAGAAAGAAGCAAAAGAGGTGCTCAAAGAGGCAAGAGGGATGCAGAAAGAGCCAATAGCAATGCAGAAAGAACAAAGAGAAGTGCAGAAAGAAGCAACAGAGGTACAGGAGGCATGAGGGGTGCAGAAAGAAGAAAGAGAAGTACAGAAAGAAGCAACAGAGGTGCTGAAAGAGGCACGAAGGGTGTAGAAAGAGGCAAGAGAAGTGCAGAAAGAAGCAACAGAGGTACAGAAAGAGGCAAGAGTGGTGCAGAAAGAGGGAAGAGAGTTGTAGAAAGAGGCAAGAGAGTTGGACAAATAGGGAAGAAGGGTGCAGAGGCAGGACGGGTGCAGAAAGAAGCAACAGAGGTGCTGAAAGAGGCAAGAGAGATGCAGAAAGAAGCAAGTGAAGTGCAGAAAGAGGCAACAGAGGTGCAGAAAGATGCAAGCGAGGTGCAGAAACAAGCAAGAGAAGTGCAGAAGGAGGGAAGAGAATTGCTGAAAGAAGCAACAGAGGTTTAGAAAGAAGCAAGAGAAGTACAGAAAGAGGCAAGTGAGGTGCAGAAAGAAGCAAGAGCAGTGCAGAAAGAACCAACAGAGGTGCAAAAATAGGCAAGAGGGGTGCAGAAAGAGGTAGGAGAGGTGCACAAAGAGGCAAGAGAGGTACGGAAAGAGGCAGGAGGGGTGCAAAAAGAAGGAAGAGAAGTGCGGAAAGAGGCAAGAGAATTGCTGAAAGAAGCAACATAGGTGTAGAAAGAAGCAGGAGAAGTGCAGAAAGAGACAAGTGAGGTGCAGAAAGAAGCAACAGAGGTGCCGAAAGAGGCAAGCGAGGTGCAGAAAAAAGCAAGTGAAGTGCAGAAAGAGGCAACAGAGGTGCAGAAAGACGCAAGAGAGGAGCAGAAACAAGCAAGAGAAGTGCAGAAGGAGGCAAGAGAATTGCTGAAAGAAGCAACAGATGTTTAGAAAGAAGCAAGAGAAGTGCAGAAAGAGGCAAGTGAGGTATAGAAAGAAGCAAGAGCAGTGCAGAAAGAACCAACAGAGGTGCAAAAAGAGGCAAGAGGTGTGCAGAAAGAGGTAGGAGAGGTGCACAAAGAGGCAAGAGAGGTACAGAAAGAGGCAGGAGAGGTGCAAAAAGAAGGAAGAGAATTGCTGAAAGAAGCAACAGAGGTGTAGAAAGAAGCAGGAGAAGTGCAGAAAGAGACAAGTGAGGTGCAGAAAGAAGCAACAGAGGTGCCGAAAGAGGCAAGAGAGGTGCAGAAAGAAGTAAGTGAAGTGCAGAAAGAGGCAACAGAGGTGCAGAAAGACGCAAGAGAGGTGCAGAAACAAGCAAGAGAAGTGCAGAAAGAGGCAAGAGAATTGCTGAAAGAAGCAACAGAGGTTTAGAAAGAAGCAAGAAAAGTGCAGAAAGAGGCAAGTGAGGTGTAGAAAGAAGCAAGAGCAGTGCAGAAAGAACCAACAGAGGTGCAAAAAGAGGCAAGAGGGGTGCAGAAAGAGGTAGGAGAGGTGCACAAAGAGGCAAGAGAGGTACAGAAAGAGGCAGGAGGGGTACAGAAAGAAGGAAGAAAAGTGTAGAAAGAGGCAAGAGAATTGCTGAAAGAAGCAACAGAGGTGTAGAAAGAAGCAGGAGAAGTGCAGAAAGAGACAAGTGAGGTGCAGAAAGACGCAACAGAGGTGCAGAAAGAGTCAAGAGAGGTGCAGAAAGAAGCAAGTGAAGTGCAGAAAGAGGCGACAGACGTGCAGAAAGACGCCAGAAAGATGCAGAAACAAGCAAGAGAAGTGCAGAAAGAGGCAAGAGAATTGCTGAAAGAAGCAACAGAGGTTTAGAAAGAAGCAAGAAAAGTGCAGAAAGAGGCAAGTGAGGTGCAGAAAGAAGCAAGAGCAGTGCAGAAAGAACCAACAGAGGTGCCGAAAGAGGCAAGAGAGGTGCAGAAAGAGGCAAGTGAAGTGCAGAAGGAGGCAAAAGAGGTGCAGAAAGACGCAAGAGAGGTGCAGAAACAAGCAAGAGAAGTGCAGAAAGAGGCAAGAGAATTGCTGAAAGAAGCAACAGAGGTTTAGAAAGAAGCAAGAGAAGTGCAGAAAGAGGCAAGTGAGGTGCAGAAAGAAGCAAGAGCAGTGCAGAAAGAACCAACAGAGGTGCAAAAAGAAGCAAGAGGGGTGCAGAAAGAGGTAGGAGAGGTGCACAAAGAGGCAAGAGAGGTAAAGAAAGAGGCAGGAGGGGTGCAGAAAGAAGGAAGAAAAGTGTAGAAAGAGGCAAGAGAATTGCTGAAAGAAGCAACAGAGGTGTAGAAAGAAGCTGCAGAGATACAGAAAGAGGCAAGAGTGGTGCAGAAAGAGGGAAGAGAGGTGTAGAAAGAGGCAAGAGAGTTGCACAAATAGGGGAGAGGGGTGCAGAAAGAGGAAGGAGGGGTGCAGAAAGAATTAACAGAGGTGCCGAAAGAGGCAAGAGAGGTGCATAAAGAAGCAAGTGAAGTGCAGAAAGAGGCAACAGAGGTGCAGAAAGATGCAAGAGAGGTGCAGAAACAAGCAAGAGAAGTGCAGAAGGAGACAAGAGAATTGCTGAAAGAAGCAACAGAGGTTTAGAAAGAAGCAAGAGAAGTGCAGAAAGAGGCAAGTGAGGTGCAGAAAGAAGCAAGAACAGTGCAGAAAGAACCAACAAAGGTGATGAAAGAGGCAAAAGAGGTGCAGAAGGAGGCACGAGGGGTGCAGAAAGATGGAAGAGGTGTGCAGAAAGAAGCAACAGAGGTGCTGAAAGAGGCACGAGGTGTGCTGAAAGAAGGAAGATAAGTGCAGAAAGAGGTGCTGAAAGAGGCACGAAGGGTGCAGAAAGAAGCAAGTGAAGTGCAGAAAGAGGCAACAGAGGTACAGAAAGACACAAGAGAGGTGCAGAAACAAGCAAGAGAAGTGCAGAAGGAGACAAGAGAATTTCTGAAAGAAGCAACAGAGGTTTAGAAAGAAGCAAGAGAAGTGAAGAAAGAGGCAAGTGAGGTGCAGAAAGAAGCAAGAGCAGTGCAGAAAGAACCAACAGAGGTGCAAAAAGAGGCAAGAGGGGTGCAGAAAGAGGTATGAGAGGTGCACAAAGAGACAAGAGAGGTACAGAAAGAGACAGGAGGGGTGCAAAAAGAAGGAAGAGAAGTGCTGAAAGAGGCAAGAGAATTGCTGAAAGAAGCAACAGAGGTGTAGAAAGAAGCAACAGAGATACAGAAAGAGGCAAGAGTGGTGCAGAAAGAGGGAAGAGAGGTTTAGAAATAGGTAAGAGAGTTGCACAAATAGGGGAGAGGGGTGCAGAAAGAGGCAGGAGGGGTGCAGAGAGAGTTAACAGAGGTGCCGAGAGAGGTGCAGAAAGAAGCAAGTGAAGTGCAGAAAGAGGCAACAGAGGTGCAGAAAGATGCAAGAGAGGTGCAGAAACAAGCAAGAGAAGTGCAGAAGGAGGCAAGAGAATTGCTGAAAGAAGCAACAGAGGTTTATAAAGAAGCAAGAGAAGTGTAGAAAGAGGCAAGTGAGGTGCAGAAAGAGACAAGTGAGGTGCAGAAAGAAGCAACAGAGGTGCCAAAAGAGGCAAGCGAGGAGCAGAAAGAAGCAAGTGAAGTGCAGAAAGAGGCAACAGACATGCAGAAAGACGCAAGAGAGGTGCAGAAACAAGCAAGAGAAGTGCAGAAAGAGGCAAGAGAATTGCTGAAAGAAGCAACAGAGGTTTAGAAAGAAGCAACAAAAGTGCAGAAAGAGGCAAGTGAGGTGCAGAAAGAAGCAAGAGCAGTGCAGAAAGAACCAACAGAAGTGCAGAAAGAGGCAACAGAGGTGCAGAAAGAGGCAAGAGAGGTACAGAAACAAGCAAGAGAAGTGCAGAAAGAGGCAAGAGAATTGCTGAAAGAAGCAACAGAGGTTTAGAAAGAAGCAAGAGAAGTGCAGAAAGGCAAGTGAGGTGCAGAAAGAAGCAAGAGCAGTGCAGAAAGAACCAACAGAGGTGCAAAAAGAGGCAAGAGGGGTGCAGAAAGAGGTAGGAGAGGTGCACAAAGAGGCAAGAGAGGTACAGAAAGAGGCAGGAGGGGTGCAGAAAGAAGGAAGAAAAGTGTAGAAAGAGGCAAGAGAATTGCTGAAAGAAGCAACAGAGGTGTAGAAAGAAGCAACAGAGATACAGAAAGAGGCAAGAGTGGTACAGAAAGAGGGAAGAGAGGTGTAGAAAGAGGCAAGAGAGTTGCACAAATAGGGGAGAGGGGTGCAGAAAGAGGCAGGAGGGGTGCAGAGAGAATTAACAGAGGTGCCGAGAGAGGTGCAGAAAGAAGCAAGTGAAGTGCAGAAAGAGGCAACAGAGGTGCAGAAAGATGCAAGAGAGGTGCAGAAACAAGCAAGAGAAGTGCAGAAGGAGGCAAGAGAATTGCTGAAAGAAGCAACAGAGGTTTATAAAGAAGCAAGAGAAGTGCAGAAAGAGGCAAGTGAGGTGCAGAAAGAAGCAAGTACAGTGCAGAAAGAACCAACAGAGGTGCTGAAAGAGGCAAAAGAGGTGCAGAAGGAGGCATGAGGGGTGCAGAAAGTAGGAAGAGGAGTGCAGAAAGAAGCAACAGAGGTGCTGAAAGAGGCACGAGGGGTGCAGAAAGAAGGAAGAGCAGTGCAGAAAGAAGCAACAGAGATGCTGAAAGAGGCACGAAGGGTGCAGAAAGAGGCAAGAGAAGTACAGAAAGAAGCAACAGAGGTACAGAAAGAGGCAAGAGTGGTGCAGAAAGAGAGCACAGAGGTGTAGAAAGAGGCAAGAGAGTTGCACAAATAGGGAAGAGGGGTGCAGAAAGAGGCAGGAGGGGTGCAGAAAGAATTAACAGAGGTGCCGGAAGAGGCAAGAGAGGTGCATAAAGAAGCAAGTGAAGTGCAGAAAGAGGCAACAGAGGTGCAGAAAGACGCAAGAGAGGTGCAGAAAGAAGCAAGAGAAGTGCAGAAAGAGCTAAGAGAATTGCTGAAAGAAGCAACAGAGGTTTAGAAAGAAGCAAGAGAAGTGCAGAAAGAGGCAAGTGAGGTGCAGAAAGAAGCAAGAGCAGTGCAGAAAGTACCAACAGAGGTGCAAAAAGAGGCAAGAGGGGTGCAGAAAGAGGTAGGAGAGGTGCACAAAGAGGCAAGAGAGGTACAGAAAGAGGCAGGAGGGGTACAAAAAGAAGGAAGAGAAGTGCAGAAAGAGGCAAGAGAATTGCTGAAAGAAGCAACAGAGGTGTAGAAAGAGGCAAGTGAAGTGCAGAAAGAGGCAACAGAGGTGCAGAAAGACGCAAGAGAAGTGCAGAAAGAGGCAAGAAAATTGCTGAAAGAAGCAACAGAGGTTTAGAAAGAAGCAAGAAAAGTGCAGAAAGAACCAACAGAGGTGCAAAAAGAGGCAAGAGGGGTGCAGAAAGAGGTAGGAGAGGTGCACAAAGAGGCAAGAGAGGTACAGAAAGAGGCAGGAGGGGTGCAGAAAGAAGGAAGAAAAGTGTAGAAAGAGGCAAGAGAATTGCTGAGAGAAGCAACAGAGGTGTAGAAAGAAGCAGGAGAAGTGCAGAAAGAGACAAGTGAGGTGCAGAAAGAAGCAACAGAGGTGCAGAAAGAGTCAAGAGAGGTGCAGAAAGAAGCAAGTGAAGTGCAGAAAGAGGCAACAGACGTGCAGAAAGACGCCAGAGAGGTGCAGAAACAAGCAAGAGAAGTGCAGAAAGAGGCAAGAGAATTGCTGAAAGAAGCAACAGAGGTTTAGAAAGAAGCAAGAAAAGTGCAGAAAGAGGCAAGTGAGGTGCAGAAAGAAGCAAGAGCAGTGCAGAAAGAAAGAACCAACAGAGGTCCCGAAAGAGGCAAGAGAGGTGCAGAAAGAGGCAAGTGAAGTGCAGAAGGAGGCAAAAGAGGTGCTGAAAGACGCAAGAGAGGTGCAGAAACAAGCAAGAGAAGTGCAGAAAGAGGCAAGAAAATTGCTGAAAGAAGCAACAGAGGTTTAGAAAGAAGCAAGAGAAGTGCAGAAAGAGGCAAGTGAGGTGCAGAAAGAAGCAAGAGCAGTGCAGAAAGAACCAACAGAGGTGCAAAAAGAGGCAAGAGGGGTGCAGAAAGAGGTAGGAGAGATGCACAAAGAGGCAAGAGAGGTAAAGAAAGAGGCATGAGGGGTGCAGAAAGAAGGAAGAAAAGTGTAGAAAGAGGCAAGAGAATTGCTGAAAGAAGCAACAGAGGTGTAGAAAGAAGCTGCAGAGATACAGAAAGAGGCAAGAGTGGTGCAGAAAGAGGGAAGAGAGGTGTAGAAAGAGGCAAGAGAGTTGCACAAATAGGGGAGAGGGGTGCAGAAAGAGGAAGGAGGGGTGCAGAAAGAATTAACAGAGGTGCCGAAAGAGGCAAGAGAGGTGCATAAAGAAGCAAGTGAAGTGCAGAAAGAGGCAACAGAGGTGCAGAAAAACGCAAGAAAAGTGCAGAAAGAGGCAAGAGAATTGCTGAAAGAAGCAACAGAGGTTTAGAAAGAAGCAAGAAAAGTGCAGAAAGAACCAACAGAGGTGCAAAAAGAGGCAAGAGGGGTGCAGAAAGAGGTAGGAGAGGTGCACAAAGAGGCAAGAGAGGTACAGAAAGAGGCAGGAGGGGTGCAGAAAGAAGGAAGAAAAGTGTAGAAAGAGGCAAGAGAATTGCTGAAAGAAGCAACAGAGGTGTAGAAAGAAGCAGGAGAAGTGCAGAAATAGACAAGTGAGGTGCAGAAAGAAGCAACAGAGGTGCAGAAAGAGTCAAGAGAGGTGCAGAAAGAAGCAAGTGAAGTGCAGAAAGAGGCAACAGACGTGCAGAAAGATGCCAGAGAGGTGCAGAAACAAGCAAGAGAAGTGCAGAAAGAGGCAAGAGAATTGCTGAAAGAAGCAACAGAGGTTTAGAAAGAAGCAAGAAAAGTGCAGAAAGAGGCAAGTGATGTGCAGAAAGAAGCAAGAGCAGTGCAGAAAGAAAGAACCAACAGAGGTGCCGAAAGAGGCAAGAGAGGTGCAGAAAGAGGCAAGTGAAGTGCAGAAGGAGGCAAAAGAGGTGCTGAAAGACGCAAGAGAGGTGCAGAAACAAGCAAGAGAAGTGCAGAAAGAGGCAACAGACATGCAGAAAGACGCAAGAGAGGTGCAGAAACAAGCAAGAGAAGTGCAGAAAGAGGCAAGAGAATTGCTGAAAGAAGCAACAGAGGTTTAGAAAGAAGCAACAAAAGTGCAGAAAGAGGCAAGTGAGGTGCAGAAAGAAGCAAGAGCAGTGCAGAAAGAACCAACAGAAGTGCAGAAAGAGGCAACAGAGGTGCAGAAAGAGGCAAGAGAGGTACAGAAACAAGCAAGAGAAGTGCAGAAAGAGGCAAGAGAATTGCTGAAAGAAGCAACAGAGGTTTAGAAAGAAGCAAGAGAAGTGCAGAAAGAGGCAAGTGAGGTGCAGAAAGAAGCAAGAGCAGTGCAGAAAGAACCAACAGAGGTGCAAAAAGAGGCAAGAGGGGTGCAGAAAGAGGTAGGAGAGGTGCACAAAGAGGCAAGAGAGGTACAGAAAGAGGCAGGAGGGGTGCAGAAAGAAGGAAGAGAAGTGCTAGAAAGAGGCAAGAGAATTGCTGAAAGAAGCAACAGAGGTGTAGAAAGAAGCAACAGAGATACAGAAAGAGGCAAGAGTGGTGCAGAAAGAGGGAAGAGAGGTGTAGAAAGAGGCAAGAGAGTTGCACAAATAGGGGAGAGGGGTGCAGAAAGAGGCAGGAGGAGTGCAGAGAGAATTAACAGAGGTGCCGAGAGAGGTGCAGAAAGAAGCAAGTGAAGTGCAGAAAGAGGCAACAGAGGTGCAGAAAGATGCAAGAGAGGTGCAGAAACAAGCAAGAGAAGTGCAGAAGGAGGCAAGAGAATTGCTGAAAGAAGCAACAGAGGTTTATAAAGAAGCAAGAGAAGTGCAGAAAGAGGCAAGTGAGGTGCAGAAAGAAGCAAGTACAGTGCAGAAAGAACCAACAGAGGTGCTGAAAGAGGCAAAAGAGGTGCAGAAAGAGGCACGAGGGGTGCAGAAAGAAGGAAGAGGAGTGCAGAAAGAAGCAACAGAGGTGCTGAAAGAGGCACGAGGGGTGCAGAAAGAAGGAAGAGCAGTGCAGAAAGAAGCAACAGAGATGCTGAAAGAGGCACGAAGGGTGCAGAAAGAGGCAAGAGAAGTACAGAAAGAAGCAACAGAGGTACAGAAAGAGGCAAGAGTGGTGCAGAAAGAGGGAACAGAGGTGTAGAAAGAGGCAAGAGAGTTGCACAAATAGGGAAGAGGGGTGCAGAAAGAGGCAGGAGGGGTGCAGAAAGAATTAACAGAGGTGCCGGAAGAGGCAAGAGAGGTGCATAAAGAAGCAAGTGAAGTGCAGAAAGAGGCAACAGAGGTGCAGAAAGACGCAAGAGAGGTGCAGAAAGAAGCAAGAGAAGTGCAGAAAGAGCTAAGAGAATTGCTGAAAGAAGCAACAGAGGTTTAGAAAGAAGCAAGAGAAGTGCAGAAAGAGGCAAGTGAGGTGCAGAAAGAAGCAAGAGCAGTGCAGAAAGTACCACCAGAGGTGCAAAAAGAGGCAAGAGGGGTGCAGAAAGAGGTAGGAGAGGTGCACAAAGAGGCAAGAGAGGTACAGAAAGAGGCAGGAGGGGTACAAAAAGAAGGAAGAGAAGTGCAGAAAGAGGCAAGAGAATTGCTGAAAGAAGCAACAGAGGTGTAGAAAGAGGCAAGTGAAGTGCAGAGAGAGGCAACAGAGGTGCAGAAAAACGCAAGAAAAGTGCAGAAAGAGGCAAGAGAATTGCTGAAAGAAGCAACAGAGGTTTAGAAAGAAGCAAGAAAAGTGCAGAAAGAACCAACAGAGGTGCAAAAAGAGGCAAGAGGGGTGCAGAAAGAGGTAGGAGAGGTGCACAAAGAGGCAAGAGAGGTACAGAAAGAGGCAGGAGGGGTGCAGAAAGAAGGAAGAAAAGTGTAGAAAGAGGCAAGAGAATTGCTGAAAGAAGCAACAGAGGTGTAGAAAGAAGCAGGAGAAGTGCAGAAATAGACAAGTGAGGTGCAGAAAGAAGCAACAGAGGTGCAGAAAGAGTCAAGAGAGGTGCAGAAAGAAGCAAGTGAAGTGCAGAAAGAGGCAACAGACGTGCAGAAAGACCCCAGAGAGGTGCAGAAACAAGCAAGAGAAGTGCAGAAAGAGGCAAGAGAATTGCTGAAAGAAGCAACAGAGGTTTAGAAAGAAGCAAGAAAAGTGCAGAAAGAGGCAAGTGAGGTGCAGAAAGAAGCAAGAGCATTGCAGAAAGAAAGAACCAACAGAGGTGCCGAAAGAGGCAAGAGAGGTGCAGAAAGAGGCAAGTGAAGTGCAGAAGGAGGCAAAAGAGGTGCTGAAAGACGCAAGAGAGGTGCAGAAACAAGCAAGAGAAGTGCAGAAAGAGGCAAGAAAATTGCTGAAAGAAGCAACAGAGGTTTAGAAAGAAGCAAGAGAAGTGCAGAAAGAGGCAAGTGAGGTGCAGAAAGAAGCAAGAGCAGTGCAGAAAGAACCAACAGAGGTGCAGAAAGAGGCAAGAGAGGTGCAGAAAGAGGTAGGAGAGGTGCACAAAGAGGCAAGAGAGGTAAAGAAAGAGGCAGGAGGGGTGCAGAAAGAAGGAAGAAAAGTGTAGAAAGAGGCAAGAGAATTGCTGAAAGAAGCAACAGAGGTGTAGAAAGAAGCTGCAGAGATACAGAAAGAGGCAAGAGTGGTGCAGAAAGAGGGAAGAGAGGTGTAGAAAGAGGCAAGAGAGTTGCACAAATAGGGAAGAGGGGTGCAGAAAGAGGAAGGAGGGGTGCAGAAAGAATTAACAGAGGTGCCGAAAGAGGCAAGAGAGGTGCATAAAGAAGCAAGTGAAGTGCAGAAAGAGGCAACAGAGGTGCAGAAAGAACGCAAGAAAAGTGCAGAAAGAGGCAAGAGAATTGCTGAAAGAAGCAACAGAGGTTTAGAAAGAAGCAAGAAAAGTGCAGAAAGAACCAACAGAGGTGCAAAAAGAGGCAAGAGGGGTGCAGAAAGAGGTAGGAGAGGTGCAGAAAGAGGCAAGAGAGGTACAGAAAGAGGCAGGAGGGGTGCAGAAAGAAGGAAGAGAAGTGTAGAAAGAGGCAAGAGAATTGCTGAAAGAAGCAACAGAGGTGTAGAAAGAAGCAGGAGAAGTGCAGAAATAGACAAGTGAGGTGCAGAAAGAAGCAACAGAGGTGCAGAAAGAGTCAAGAGAGGTGCAGAAAGAAGCAAGTGAAGTGCAGAAAGAGGCAACAGACGTGCAGAAAGACCCCAGAGAGGTGCAGAAACAAGCAAGAGAAGTGCAGAAAGAGGCAAGAGAATTGCTGAAAGAAGCAACAGAGGTTTAGAAAGAAGCAAGAAAAGTGCAGAAAGAGGCAAGTGATGTGCAGAAAGAAGCAAGAGCAGTGCAGAAAGAAAGAACCAACAGAGGTGCCGAAAGAGGCAAGAGAGGTGCAGAAAGAGGCAAGTGAAGTGCAGAAGGAGGCAAAAGAGGTGCTGAAAGACGCAAGAGAGGTGCAGAAACAAGCAAGAGAAGTGCAGAAAGAGGCAAGAAAATTGCTGAAAGAAGCAACAGAGGTTTAGAAAGAAGCAAGAGAAGTGCAGAAAGAGGCAAGTGAGGTGCAGAAAGAAGCAAGAGCAGTGCAGAAAGAACCAACAGAGGTGCAGAAAGAGGCAAGAGGGGTGCAGAAAGAGGTAGGAGAGGTGCACAAAGAGGCAAGAGAGGTAAAGAAAGAGGCAGGAGGGGTGCAGAAAGAAGGAAGAAAAGTGTATAAAGAGGCAAGAGAATTGCTGAAAGAAGCAACAGAGGTGTAGAAAGAAGCTGCAGAGATACAGAAAGAGGCAAGAGTGGTGCAGAAAGAGGGAAGAGAGGTGTAGAAAGAGGCAAGAGAGTTGCACAAATAGGGAGAGGGGTGCAGAAAGAGGAAGGAGGGGTGCAGAAAGAATTAACAGAGGTGCCGAAAGAGGCAAGAGAGGTGCATAAAGAAGCAAGTGAAGTGCAGAAAGAGGCAACAGAGGTGCAGAAAGATGCAAGAGAGGTGCAGAAACAAGCAAGAACAGTGCAGAAAGAACCAACAAAGGTGCTGAAAGAGCCAAAAGAGGTGCAGAAGGAGGCACGAGGGGTGCAGAAAGATGGAAGAGGTGTGCAGAAAGAAGCAACAGAGGTGCTGAAAGAGTCAACGAGGTGTGCTGAAAGAAGGAAGATAAGTGCAGAAAGAAGCAACAGAGGTGCTGAAAGAGGCACGAAGGGTGCAGAAAGAAGCAAGTGAAGTGCAGAAAGAGGCAACAGAGGTGCAGAAAGATGCAAGAGAGGTGCAGAAACAAGCAAGAGAAGTGCAGAAGGAGACAAGAGAATTTCTGAAAGAAGCAACAGAGGTTTAGAAAGAAGCAAGAGAAGTGAAGAAAGAGGCAAGTGAGGTGCAGAAAGAAGCAAGAGCAGTGCAGAAAGAACCAACAGAGGTGCAAAAAGAGGCAAGAGGGGTGCAGAAAGAGGTATGAGAGGTGCACAAAGAGACAAGAGAGGTACAGAAAGAGACAGGAGGGGTGCAAAAAGAAGGAAGAGAAGTGCTGAAAGAGGCAAGAGAATTGCTGAAAGAAGCAACAGAGGTGTAGAAAAAAGCAACAGAGATACAGAAAGAGGCAAGAGTGGTGCAGAAAGAGGGAAGAGAGGTGTAGAAATAGGTAAGAGAGTTGCACAAATAGGGGAGAGGGGTGCAGAAAGAGGCAGGAGGAGTGCAGAGAGAATTAACAGAGGTGCCGAGAGAGGTGCAGAAAGAAGCAAGTGAAGTGCAGAAAGAGGCAACAGAGGTGCAGAAAGATGCAAGAGAGGTGCAGAAACAAGCAAGAGAAGTGCAGAAGGAGGCAAGAGAATTGCTGAAAGAAGCAACAGAGGTTTATAAAGAAGCAAGAGAAGTGCAGAAAGAGGCAAGTGAGGTGAAGAAAGAAGCAAGTACAGTGCAGAAAGAACCAACAGAGGTGCTGAAAGAGGCAAAAGAGGTGCAGAAGGAGGCACGAGGGGTGCAGAAAGAAGGAAGAGGAGTGCCGAAAGAAGCAACAGAGGTGCTGAAAGAGGCACGAGGGGTGCAGAAAGAAGGAAGAGCAGTGCAGAAAGAAGCAACAGAGATGCTGAAAGAGTCACGAAGGGTGCAGAAAGATGCAAGAGAAGTACAGAAAGAAGCAACAGAGGTACAGAAAGAGGCAAGAGTGGTGCAGAAAGAGGGAACAGAGGTGTAGAAAGAGGCAAGAGAGTTGCACAAATAGGGAAGAGGGGTGCAGAAAGAGGCAGGAGGGGTGCAGAAAGAATTAACAGAGGTGCCGGAAGAGGCAAGAGAGGTGCATAAAGAAGCAAGTGAAGTGCAGAAAGAGGCAACAGAGGTGCAGAAAGACGCAAGAGAGGTGCAGAAAGAAGCAAGAGAAAGTGCAGAAAGAGGCAAGTGAGGTGCAGAAAGAAGCAAGAGCAGTGCAGAAAGTACCAACAGAGGTGCAAAAAGAGGCAAGAGGGTGCAGAAAGAGGTAGGAGAGGTGCACAAAGAGGCAAGAGAGGTACAGAAAGAGACAGGAGGGGTACAAAAAGAAGGAAGAGAAGTGCAGAAAGAGGCAAGAGAATTGCTGAAAGAAGCAACAGAGGTGTAGAAAGAGGCAAGTGAAGTGCAGAAAGAGGCAACAGAGGTGCAGAAAGACGCAAGAGAAGTGCAGAAAGAGGTAAGAGAATTGCTGAAAGAAGCAACAGAGGTTTAGAAAGAAGCAAGAGAAGTGCAGAAAGAACCAACAGAGGTGCAAAAAGAGGAAAGAGGGGTGCAGAAAGAGGTAGGAGAGGTGCACAAAGAGGCAAGAGAGGTACAGAAAGAGGCAGGAGGGGTGCAGAAAGAAGGAAGAAAAGTTTAGAAAGAGGCAAGAGAATTGCTGAAAGAAGCAACAGAGGTGTAGAAAGAAGCAGGAGAAGTGCAGAAAGAGGCAAGTGAGGTGCAGAAAGAAGCAAGAGCAGTGCAGAAAGAACCAACAGAGGTGCAGAAAGAGGCAAGAGAGGTGCAGAAAGAGGCAAGTGAAGTGCAGAAGGAGGCAAAAGAGGTGCAGAAAGACGCAAGAGAGGTGCAGAAACAAGCAAGAGAAGTGCAGAAAGAGGCAAGAGAATTGCTGAAAGAAGCAACAGAGGTTTAGAAAGAAGCAAGAGAAGTGCAGAAAGAGGCAAGTGAGGTGCAGAAAGAAGCAAGAGCAGTGCAGAAAGAACCAACAGAGGTGCAAAAAGAGGCAAGAGGGGTGCAGAAAGAGGTAGGAGAGGTGCACAAAGAGGCAAGAGAGGTAAAGAAAGAGGCAGGAGGGGTGCAGAAAGAAGGAAGAAAAGTGTAGAAAGAGGCAAGAGAGTTGCTGAAAGAAGCAACAGAGGTGTAGAAAGAAGCTGCAGAGATACAGAAAGAGGCAAGAGTGGTGCAGAAAGAGGGAAGAGAGGTGTAGAAAGAGGCAAGAGAGTTGCACAAATAGGGAAGAGGGGTGCAGAAAGAGGAAGGAGGGGTGCAGAAAAGAATTAACAGAGGTGCCGAAAGAGGCAAGAGAGGTGCATAAAGAAGCAAGTGAAGTGCAGAAAGAGGCAACAGAGGTGCAGAAAGATGCAAGAGAGGTGCAGAAACAAGCAAGAGAAGGGCAGAAGGAGACAAGAGAATTGCTGAAAGAAGCAACAGAGGTTTAGAAAGAAGCAAGAGAAGTGCAGAAAGAGGCAAGTGAGGTGCAGAAAGAAGCAAGAACAGTGCAGAAAGAACCAACAAAGGTGCTGAAAGAGGCAAAAGAGGTGCAGAAGGAGGCACGAGGGGTGCAGAAAGATGGAAGAGGTGTGCAGAAAGAAGCAACAGAGGTGCTGAAAGAGGCACGAGGTGTGCTGAAAGAAGGAAGATAAGTGCAGAAAGAAGCAACAGAGGTGCTGAAAGAGGCACGAAGGGTGCAGAAAGAAGCAAGTGAAGTGCAGAAAGAGGCAACAGTGGTGCAGAAAGATGCAAGAGAGGTGCAGAAACAAGCAAGAGACGTGCAGAAGGAGACAAGAGAATTTCTGAAAGAAGCAACAGAGGTTTAGAAAGAAGCAAGAGAAGTGAAGAAAGAGGCAAGTGAGGTGCAGAAAGAAGCAAGAGCAGTGCAGAAAGAACCAACAGAGGTGCAAAAAGAGGCAAGAGGGGTGCAGAAAGAGGTATGAGAGGTGCACAAAGAGACAAGAGAGGTACAGAAAGAGACAGGAGGGGTGCAAAAAGAAGGAAGAGAAGTGCTGAAAGAGGCAAGAGAATTGCTGAAAGAAGCAACTGAGGTGTATTAAGAAGCAACAGAGATACAGAAAGAGGCAAGAGTGGTGCAGAAAGAGGGAAGAGAGGTGTAGAAATAGGTAAGAGAGTTGCACAAATAGGAGAGAGGGGTGCAGAAAGAGGCAGGAGGGGTGCAGAGAGAATTAACAGAGGTGCCGAGAGAGGTGCAGAAAGAAGCAAGTGAAGTGCAGAAAGAGGCAACAGAGGTGCAGAAAGATGCAAGAGAGGTGCAGAAACAAGCAAGAGAAGTGCAGAAGGAGGCAAGAGAATTGCTGAAAGAAGCAACAGAGGTTTATAAAGAAGGAAGAGAAGTGCAGAAAGAGGCAAGTGAAGTGCAGAAAGAGACAAGTGAGGTGCAGAAAGAAGCAACAGAGGTGCCAAAAGAGGCTAGCGAGGAGCAGAAAGAAGCAAGTGAAGTGCAGAAAGAGGCAACAGACATGCAGAAAGACGCAAGAGAGGTGCCGAAACAAGCAAGAGAAGTGCAGAAAGAGGCAAGAGAATTGCTGAAAGAAGCAACAGTGGTTTAGAAAGAAGCAACAAAAGTGCAGAAAGAGGCAAGTGAGGTGCAGAAAGAAGCAAGAGCAGTGTAGAAAGAACCAACAGAGGTGCCGAAAGAGGCAAGAGAGGTGCAGAAAGAAGAAAGTGAAGTGCAGAAAGAGGCAACAGAGGTACAGAAAGACGCAAGAGAGGTGCAGAAACAAGCAAGAGAAGTGCAGAAAGAGGCAAGAGAATTGCTGAAAGAAGCAACAGAGGTTTAGAAAGAAGCAAGAGAAGTGCAGAAAGGCAAGTGAGGTGCAGAAAGAAGCAAGAGCAGTGCAGAAAGAACCAACAGAGGTGCAAAAAGAGGCAAGAGGGGTGCAGAAAGAGGTAGGAGAGGTGCACAAAGAGGCAAGAGAGGTACAGAAAGAGGCAGGAGGGGTGCAGAAAGAAGGAAGAAAAGTGTAGAAAGAGGCAAGAGAATTGCTGAAAGAAGCAACAGAGATGTAGAAAGAAGCAACAGAGATACAGAAAGAGGCAAGAGTGGTGCAGAAAGAGGGAAGAGAGGTGTAGAAAGAGGCAAGAGAGTTGCACAAATAGGGGAGAGGGGTGCAGAAAGAGGCAGGAGGGGTGCAGAGAGAATTAACAGAGGTGCCGAGAGAGGTGCAGAAAGAAGCAAGTGAAGTGCAGAAAGAGGCAACAGAGGTGCAGAAAGATGCAAGAGAGGTGCAGAAACAAGCAAGAGAAGTGCAGAAGGAGGCAAGAGAATTGCTGAAAGAAGCAACAGAGGTTTATAAAGAAGCAAGAGAAGTGCAGAAAGAGGCAAGTGAGGTGCAGAAAGAAGCAAGTACAGTGCAGAAAGAACCAACAGAGGTGCTGAAAGAGGCAACAGAGGTGCAGAAGGAGGCACGAGGGGTGCAGAAAGAAGGAAGAGGAGTGCAGAAAGAAGCAACAGAGGTGCTGAAAGAGGCACGAGGGGTGCAGAAAGAAGGAAGAGCAGTGCAGAAAGAAGCAACAGAGATGCTGAAAGAGGCAAGAGAGTTGCACAAATAGGGAAGAGGGGTGCAGAAAGAGGCAGGAGGGGTGCAGAAAGAATTAACAGAGGTGCCGGAAGAGGCAAGAGAGGTGCAGAAAGAAGCAAGTGAAGTGCAGAAAGAGGCAACAGAGGTGCAGAAAGACGCAAGAGAGGTGCAGAAAGAAGCAAGAGAAGTGCAGAAAGAGCTAAGAGAATTGCTGAAAGAAGCAACAGAGGTTTAGAAAGAAGCAAGAGAAGTGCAGAAAGAGGCAAGTGAGGTGCAGAAAGAAGCAAGAGCAGTGCAGAAAGTACCAACAGAGGTGCAAAAAGAGGCAAGAGGGGTGCAGAAAGAGGTAGGAGAGGTGCACAAAGAGGCAAGAGAGGTACAGAAAGAGGCAGGAGGGGTGCAAAAAGAAGGAAGAGAAGTGCAGAAAGAGGCAAGAGAATTGCTGAAAGAAGCAACAGAGGTGTAGAAAGAGGCAAGTGAAGTGCAGAAAGAGGCAACAGAGGTGCAGAAAGACGCAAGAGAAGTGCAGAAAGAGGCAAGAGAATTGCTGAAAGAAGCAACAGAGGTTTAGAAAGAAGCAAGAAAAGTGCAGAAAGAGACAAGTGAGGTGCAGAAAGAAGCAAGAGCAGTGCAGAAAGATCCAACAGAGGTGCTGAAAGAAGCAAGAGAGGTGCAGAAAAAAGCAAGTGAAGTGCAGAAAGAAGCAAGTGAAGTGCAGAAAGAGGCAACAGAGGTGCAGGAAGATGCAAGAGAGGTGGAGAAACAAGCAAGAGAAATGCAGAAAGAGGCAAGAGAATTGCTGAAAGAAGCAACAGAGGTTTAGAAAGAAGCAAGAGAAGTGCAGAAAGAGGCAAGTGAGGTGGGGAAAGAAGCAAGAGCAGTGCAGAAAGAACCAACAGTGGTGCAAAAAGAGGCAAGAGGGGTGCAGAAAGAGGTAGGAGAGGTGCACAAAGAGGCAAGAGAGGTACAGAAAGAGGATGGCGGGGTGCGGAAAGAAGGAAGAAAAGTGCAGAAAGAGGCAACAGAATTGTTGAAAGAAGCAACAGAGGTGTAGAAAGAAGCAAGAGAAGTGCAGAGAGAGGCAAGTGAGGTGCAGAAAGAATGCCAGAGCAGTGCAGAAAGAACCAACAGAGGTGCTGAAAGAGGCAAGTGAGGTGCAGAAAGAGGCAAGAGATCTGCAGAAAAAAGCAACAGAGGTGCTGAAAGAGGCAAGTGAGGTGCAGAAAGAAGCAAGAGAAGTGCAGAAAGAAGGAAGAGAAGTGCAGAAAGAAGTAACAGAGGTTCAGAAAGTGGCAAAAAGGGTGCAGAAAGACGTAAGAGTGGTACAGAAAAAGTCAAGAGAGGTGCAGAAAGAGGGAAGGAGGGTGCAGAAAGAGGTAAGAGGGGTACAGAAAGAAGCAAACGAGGTACAGAAAGAGGCAACAGACGTGCAGAAAGAGGGAAGAGGGGTGCAGAAAGTAGAAGAGATTTGCAGAAAGAGGCAAGAGAAGTGCAGAAAAAGAAAGAAATGTGCAGAAAGAAGCAACAGAAATGCAGAAAGAGGCAAGAGAGGCGGAGAAGGAAGCAAGAGTGGATTGCACACCATTAGTACCAATTTAACACCCACATTTAGCAATAAGTAACAGGTGACCATTCTAGGTTTGGAAAGGGCCTTCCACCACGCTGTAACACTTGTCGCTGCATTTTTGGTAACGGTTGAGCCGTTTGAGCTAGAAACAAGGCTTTTTTTGTTCAAATCTGCAGATTAGGGAGCAGATGATGAATTATGTGGCTAATGCAGAAAATGTATAATTGTGCGAAAGAAGGTGCAGCCAAACAGTCGCATAATTCCAGTGGCCCTGCTCATACCTCTGACTAGGTCCACAAGTGCTCCTCAGTGATTCCTTCTTTTTTGTCTCACTGAGTTCATAGTTGAGCTTCTATGGAAACGAGGAAGACTAAACCTGAGGTTACCACTCCACAACACAGACTACCATACCACATAATTACTCTCCATAACACATAATCCCACTCTACATAATTCCTATACACTAAATACCACATACTTTCTATCCACATCATTTCACTGCACAACATACCACATAATTCCACTACACACAACGTACATCCACTCCATAAAAACATTAGTAAAAAACTTTTACATTTACAACGCCAATAGCTCTAACTCTCGCAACTGCGAAACCTATTACATTGCAAACACTTCTTTAACTAGTAGTCGCATTTGCAGAGTGGTGGAGAAAGGGTGCTGGGCCACCGACCAGCGCTCATGAATTCCGCTGCGTAGGATTTACAGGAGGTACCAGGAGGGCTTCTTGGCCCCCAAAGTCCCTCAGGAGTAAATTGGACTTTATCCCTCATCCCGTAGTCTGCCAGGAGGCGCGTTTGCAGAGTGGTGGAGAAAGGGGGGCATGGCCTCCGAAGACGTTTTAGCAATCCTACTGTGTGGAACTTACTGGAGGTAACAAGAGGGGTAGTTGGCCCGCAAGGACATCCTTGGGGGCCAACTACCCCTCCTATTTCCTCCAGTAAGCCCCACACAGTGGGATTGCTGAGAGGTGGACACAGGCCACGCCCCCTTTCTCCACCACTCTGCAAATGCACCCCCTGGCATGTTCTAAGTTGGGGGATTAAGTCCACTTGAATACTGAGGGTCCCTGGGGGCCAACTAGCCCACCAGGTACCTCAAGTAAGCGCCACACAGCTGGATTGCAGAGAGGTGGTCCGAGGCCACACCCCCTTTTTACACCACTCTGCAAACGCGCCTCTTGGCGCACTGCTGCTCAGGGGATGAAGTCCACTTGTTTCCTGAGATCCTCAGGACACAAGATGACCTCATTGCCCCACCACCAGTGTGCCAAGAGGCGCGTTTGCAGAGTGGTGTAAAAAGGGGCGTGGCCTCGGACCACCTCTCTGCAATCCAGCTGTGTGGCACTTACTGGAGGTACCTGGTGGGCTAGTTGGCCCCCAGGGACCCTCAGTATTCAAGGGGACTTAATTCCCCAATGTAGAACGCGCCAGGGGGCGCGTTTGCAGAGTGGTGCAGGGAGGGGGCGAGGCCTCGGGCAAGATGCCGGCTTTTTTTTACTTATAATTTTCGAAGGGGGGCTGTGCGGCCCCCCATCTTCTAGTATTTTTGGGGCCCTGGGGACCACATCCCCCAGGGCCTGACCCTTTTTAAAAAAAAAATTTAAAGAAAAGGGAAGGGGGCCGCGGGGCCCCCCTCCCGAGGCCGATTTTGGCCCCGGGGACCCCATTCCCCGGGGCATGGCCTCCTTTTTTTCAATATCTTAATAGGGAAGGGGGCCGCATGGCCCCTCTTCCCTGGGCCACTTTTGGCCCCGGGGACCCCATCCCCCGGGGCATGGCCTTTTTTAAAAAAAAAT
Organism: Calotriton arnoldi; assembly: GCA_963921515.1. NCBI lineage: Eukaryota > Metazoa > Chordata > Amphibia > Caudata > Salamandridae > Calotriton > Calotriton arnoldi. The sequence continues at coordinate 47,977 of CAWUFW010016935.1, read as the reverse complement.
ATTTATTGGGAAGGGGGGCCGTGTGGCCCCCCTTCCCTAGGCCACTATTGGCCCCGGGGACCCCATCCCCCGGGGCTGACCTCTTTTTTTATATTTTTTAAATTGGGGAGGGGGGCCGCGTGGCCCCCCTCCCGGGCCACTATTGGCCCCGTGGACCCCATCCCCAAGGCTTGGCCATTATTTAAATTATATTTATTTGAGGAGGGGGGTGGCACGGCCCCCATTCCCAGGCCGATTTCGGCCCCGGGGACCCCATCCCCCAGGGCCCGGCCATTCTTTTTTTTAACTAAAGGGAGGGGGGCTGCGTGGCCCCATCCCCCAGGGACCCTCAGGATTGAAGGGGACTTAATCCCCCAACTTAAAACGCGCCACGGGGCGCGTTTGCACAGTGGTGAAGGGAGGGGGCGGGGCCTGATGTGACATGTGTGCAAACAGGCCCTGTGGCGCGTTTTAAGTTGGGGGATTAATTTCCTGTCAATCTGAGGGTTCCTGGAGCCAACTAGCCCACCAGGTACGTCCAGTAAGCGCCACAGAGTTGCGTTGCAGAGAGGTGTAAAGGGGCGTGGCCTCGGACCACCTCTCTGCAACACAGCTCTGTGGCTCTTACTGGAGGTACATGGTGGGCTAGTTGGCCCCAGGGACCCTCAGGATTCAAGGGGAATTAATCCTCCAAATTAAAACCCGCCAGGGGCGCGCTTGCACAGTGGTGAAGGGAGGGGCGGGCCTGGTGTGACATGTGTATAGTTATGCAATCACTCCACCAAAACCCAAGCACTTATAAATTCACCATGCACTCTCCTTGCAGCACTCTAATCATCCAGTCACTACCCATGCACTCATGCAATGACCCATGCACTAACTCATGCACTGCTACAATACCCTGAGCAGTACCCATGCAGTCCAGCCATTGCCCTGTCACTACCCATGCACTCCTCCAATCACCCAGCGAGCACCATGTACTTATCCAATCACTCCGCCAAAACCCAGGCACTTATAAATTCACCATGCACTCTCCTTGCAGTATTGCAGTACTCTAATCTTCCAGTCAGTACCCATGTACTCATGGAGTGACCCAGGCACTAACACATGCACTGCTACAATCCCCTGTGCACTACCCATGCAGACCTCTAACCACCTACACAGTACTGATTCACTCCTCCAATTACCCAGGTTGTACCCATGCACTCCAGAAATCCCTCTGTCACTACCCATGCACTCCTCCAATCACCCATCCAGCATCATGTACTTATCCAATCACTCCGCCAAAACCCAAGCAGTTATAAAATCACCATGCACTGTCCTTGCAGCACTCTAATCATCCAGTCACTACCCATGTACTCATGCAATGACCCAGGCACTAACTCCTGGCAAATACAGAGGAGGTCATGCTCATTACGGGGGTACCCCAACGCATAGTGTTCCCTAGAGTATGTAGGTGTTTTCACTGTATTCTAAGTGTCTTTTAGCATAGCACTGGCTCCGGTCCTGGTTAGTCAGAGTCAGTTACCACCAGTACCCGTCACTAAAAAGTTTGGGGCACAAGAGGACGTTCTGCTCCTCTGTTGGTTCTTTCTGCACATCTGTTGCTTCTTCCTGCACTTTTCTTCGTCTTTCTGGACTTCTGTTGCCTCTTTCTGCATGTGTCTTGCTTCTTGCTGCGCTTTTCTTCCTCTTTCTTCACATGTCATAACTTTGTAGGCATAGTTAGAAATTAGCATTTAAAAAACCATTGAAATTCACTGAAAAAACCATAGGTTTCAGGCACGTTATAGTTAGAAATTTGCATTTAAAAACCATTGAAATTCACTGAAAAAACCATAGGTTTCAGGTACGTTATAGTTAGAAATTAGCATTTAAAAACCTTACAAATTCACTGAAAAACCATAGGTTTCAGGGACGTTATAGTTAGTTGGACATTTCACTCGTACAAAACCATAGAAATTCCCCGTTATAGTTAGTTCAGCTAACTATAACTCGCGCTTCCACAAAGCACTGCTGATGACGTCACATATTACATCATTCATGACATGGTCAGTGACATCACTGATGACATCACTGATGACATCTCAAATGACATCACTGATGACATTACCAGCAACAGTGTAACCCACTGGGGTAATACAAAAGGACTGCTAATACCAGAATGCTGCTGGAGCAGCTTACGCCATTGTAGGCGGGAGAACAAGCCCGTGATGGGCGGGACTCTATATAAATAAAGCAGATGTATTCACTTAGCTGCTGGTGTAATTTTGTGAGGCTCGTGAACAAGAAAGCAATTTCGAAACGCGTTGAGCCAGTGAAGCGTGGTTGATAGCTGCACACCGAGCAGGCTGCTGACCTCGCTGTAAGAGGTTGTATCTCCAGGTGGACGTTCTCACAGTGGGCAATCTTTTAGTTGGATATGAGCGGCTGTGCCTGAGCCGCGAGAACGACCCGCCGCTTCCAGCGGACCCACGACATTTGGAACCCCAGGTGCCGGTGTTGGGATGGATTTTCTCAAAAGCGAGTGTTTTGTGACAAGTCAGCCTCCTCTGTTTGTTTACTGTCACCAACCCACTAGGGATTTTAATCATGCAAATATGAACTTACCAGCAACAGTGTAACCCACTGGGGTAATACAAAAGGACTGCTAATACCAGAATGCTGCTGGAGCAGCTTACGCCATTGTAGGCGGGAGAACAAGCCCGTGATGGGCGGGACTCTATATAAATAAAGCAGATGTATTCACTTAGCTGCTGGTGTAATTTTGTGAGGCTCGTGAACAAGAAAGCAATTTCGAAACGCGTTGAGCCAGTGAAGCGTGGTTGATAGCTGCACACCGAGCAGGCTGCTGACCTCGCTGTAAGAGGTTGTATCTCCAGGTGGACGTTCTCACAGTGGGCAATCTTTTAGTTGGATATGAGCGGCTGTGCCTGAGCCGCGAGAACGACCCGCCGCTTCCAGCGGACCCACGACATTTGGAACCCCAGGTGCCGGTGTTGGGATGGATTTTCTCAAAAGCGAGTGTTTTGTGACAAGTCAGCCTCCTCTGTTTGTTTACTGTCACCAACCCACTAGGGATTTTAATCATGCAAATATGAACTTACCAGCAACAGTGTAACCCACTGGGGTAATACAAAAGGACTGCTAATACCAGAATGCTGCTGGAGCAGCTTACGCCATTGTAGGCGGGAGAACATGCCCGTGATGGACGGGACTCTATATAAATAAAGCAGATGTAGTCACTTAGCTGCTGGTGTAATTTTGTGAGGCTCGTGAACAAGAAAGCAATTTCGAAACGCGTTGAGCCAGTGAAGCGTGGTTGATAGCTGCACACCGAGCAGGCTGCTGACCTCGCTGTAAGAGGTTGTATCTCCAGGTGGACGTTCTCACAGTGGGCAATCTTTTAGTTGGATATGAGCGGCTGTGCCTGAGCCGCGAGAACGACCCGCCACTTCCAGCGGACCCACGACATTTGGAACCCCAGGTGCCGGTGTTGGGATGGATTTTCTCAAAAGCAAGTGTTTTGTGACAAGTCAGCCTCCTCTGTTTGTTTACTGTCACCAACCCACTAGGGATTTTAATCATGCAAATATGAACTTAACAGCAACAGTGTAACCCACTGGGGTAATACAAAAGGACTGCTAATACCAGAATGCTGCTGGAGCAGCTTACGCCATTGTAGGCGGGAGAACAAGCCCGTGATGGGCGGGACTCTATATAAATAAAGCAGATGTATTCACTTAGCTGCTGGTGTAATTTTGTGAGGCTCGTGAACAAGAAAGCAATTTCGAAACGCGTTGAGCCAGTGAAGCGTGGTTGATAGCTGCACACCGAGCAGGCTGCTGACCTCGCTGTAAGAGGTTGTATCTCCAGGTGGACGTTCTCACAGTGGGCAATCTTTTAGTTGGATATGTAGATATATATATATATTTATCATATCAAGATTGTCCATGGCGCACACCCATTGGAGGGAAGAGTTGCTATTAAGGCACTACAAGTTCCAGTATGCTGTGAGGATATCTACTCACTGGAGAGGCCCACCGGAGGGCAATTATCGAATTAGCATGCAGAGGAGAGTGAAGTGCTGCATGCTGCCAGCTCCATTTGTGCCTGTGAACAAGGACCAGGTGGTCTGAAACGTGTCAGGCAAGGAATTTATCTTTATGCAGCATGTCGGTTTACCTTGAATAAAGAACTCTGGAGAGTTCATCTGCTGTGAGTGCGTCTTCTTTTATGGACAATCTTGGTATATATATATATATATATATATATATATATATATATATATATATATATTCACTGAAAAACCATAGGTTTCAGGCACGTTATAGTTAGAAATTAGCATTTAAAAACCTTTGAAATTCACTGAAAAAACCATAGGTTTTAGGGACAGTTGTAGTTACTTGGACATTGCACTCGTACAAAACCCGTGAAATTCCCCCGTTATAGTTAGTTCAGCTAACTATAACTCGCGCCCGCAATGCTCTGCTGATGACGTCACATATTACATCACTCATGACATGGTCAGTGACATCACTGATGACATCACTGATGACATCTCAAATGACATCACTGATGACATCAACCATGTGATAATTTCATGCATCTTCTCACACCCTAATATAACTTTTGATACACCCACTCTAAATTACAGACTGCCATTCTCAAAAACAAAGACACTCCAACACCAATAACTACATACCCACTCACTGATTCTTAGGTCTACACACACATCCACTCACTCACCCGTACAGTCACTCATACTTACGGTCACTCAGTACAGGACTATCATATGCACTCATACACCTATATAAACACTGACACACCGCCACTCATCCATAGAGGTACTCACACACCTAGTCAGTCATGCAAAAATTTAATCACACACCCATTTACTCACCTATACAGTTATACACACACCAGCTCACTTACTCATACAAATACTAGCACATTCTTACGCTCTTATACAATAACTGATACAAGCACACACGCATCCATACAGCCACTCTCACAATCACACACTCTCACGTATAGCCTTTTAAATACTCTGTGGCGCTTTTTGGAAGTACATGGTGGGCTAGTTGGACTCCAGGGACCCTCAGGATTCAAGGGACTTAATCCCCCATCTTAAAACACGCCACGGGGCCTGTTTGCACACATGTCACCTGAAGCCCCGCCCCCTCCCTTCACCACTGTGCAAACGCGCCCCGTGGCGCGTTTTAAGTCGGGGATTAACTCCCTTGAATCCTGAGGGTCCCTGGGGGCCAACTAGCCCAACAGGTATATCCAAAAGCGCCACAGAGCTGCCTTGCAGAGAGGTGTAAAAAGGGGCGTGGCCTCTTTACACCTCTCTGCAACGCAGCCCCTAGCGCATACTGGAGGTTCCTGGTGGGCTAGTTGGCTCCCAGGGACCCCCAGTATTGAAGGGGAATTACTTCCCCATCTGCAAACGCGCCAGGGCGCGTTTGCAGAGTGGTGAAGGAAGGGGGCGGGACCTGCGGCCCGATCGTTTTTTATTTGTTTAATTTTTTTCCCTGAAGGGGGCTGTGTAGCCCCCTTCCTTTTTCCTATTTTTGGGCCCTGGGGACCCCATCCCCCAGGGCCTTATCCCTTTTTTTTTTTTTTTAAATTATACGGGAAGGGGCCGCGTGGCCCTCTCCCCTGCCGAATCCTACCCCGGGGACCCCATCCCCCGGGGCATGGCCACACTTTTTCATTAATTTTTAAGGAGGGGGCTGCGTGGCCCCCTCCTCAGGCCTCCTTGCCCCGGGGACCCCATCCCCCGGGGCAGGCCTTTTTTTAAAAATTATTTCTGGGGAGGGGGCCGCGTGGCCCCCTCCCGGGCCACTACTTGCCCCGGGGACCCCATCCCCTGGGGCCTGGCCTCTGGTTGGGGACTGTGGGGGTCCCCAAACCCCCACAGACCCGCCGGCTCCCCGCCTCCTACGCGAGCAGGCATTGCTTTCCACATGGGGAGCAGCTAACATGCTGCTCCCCATGTGAAAGCAATTGTCTTTGGATATTGGAGCGAGAGCAGGTTTCCTGCTCTCTTCCAATATCCAAAGCAGCTTGCAATGACAGGACGGAGCCGCGAGGCTCCCATCCTGTCATTGCAAACAGCAGTGTCCCGGGGTAGGCACTCCGGGACACTGCAGGAGCCGGCCCTGGGGGTGGCGGTCCCCAGGGCCACCACAGGCTCCAGGAGGGGGCCGCACGGACCCCTCCCATCCAAATGCACAGCCCCGGGAGGTGGTGGTCCTCGGGGCTCGGGGTCCTTAACGGACCCCCATTTTCAATTTTGTTAGTGCCCCGGGAGGTGGTGGTCCTCGGGGTGTGTGGGGCTGGAGCCCCCACACATGTTAATTTAATAAAGAAGCCCCGGGAGGTGGTGGTCCCGGGGCTGCGGGAGGGCTCAGAGCCCTCCCGCTACTTTTTCAAATAAAGCCCCGGGGGTGGCGGTCCCCGGGCTTGGGGGCCCTTAGAGGCCCCCATACATAAAATAAACCCCCCCCAGCATGCCCCCGGGACTTGGCCCAAATTTTTTTTTTGCAGGATGCATTTTTCTCGGCGGGATCCGCGCACCCTAAGCGCATCCTGACGATTTAAAAAAAAAATAAAATGCTTTTTTTTGCCCAGGGGGTCCTTGTGGGACCCCCTGAGCAGGCCTAGGGGGTTAGGGGGTTTCTACCCTGCCCCTTTGTGCGTTTTGCGCACTTGTTTCTTTTTTTCTCGGCGGGATCCGCGCACCCTAAGCGCATCCCGACGATTTTTTTTAAAAAAATGCTTTTTTCTGCCCAGGGGTCCTTGTGGGACCCCCTGAGCAGACCTAGGAGGTCAGGGTGTTTCTACCCTGCCCCTTTGCGCTTTGCGCACTTGTCTCTGTCCCTCGGTTCTACCGAGGACAAAATGGCTGCCAACACTTCTTGATTTGGAGTGTTGACAGCCAATTAGCATGCAGCTCGTGATCGGGAGGTACGCGGATCCGACGCGCCCATAGATATATATGTGATTTTAATTGTGAATTTCTCAGGAACTACTGAACGGATTTACACCATTTTAGCAAAAGGCACCAGTCTGAACCAAGGGCTACTTCTTTGCCAAATTTGGGGTAATTCCGTTCAGCAGTTCGGGCTGTAGCTGCGACTAAAGGTTCCTATGGAAAAATGAATGGGGAAAACGCGTTTTGGGACCCCCTTTTTCTCGGCCCCGCTTGACGTATCACCCCGAGACTTTCAGGGTAGGAGCGGACCGGAGCGCCCCAACAAGTTGGAAGCTTTCGCGAAGATTCGTCAACCGGCGCCAACGTTATTGCAAATAGAATGTCGCGGATTTCCTATGGATAATAGGTCCTAATCTATAACTATCTACTGGCGACCGCCAGTAGATAATATATATATATATATATATATATATATATATATATATATATATATATATTTTCTGGTTTATTGTATTTCCGTCCAACACCCTGCACACAGGCAGATTACTGACTTTGTCAAAAGTCACACCACCAAAATAAAAAAAGTGGGCCTATTGACTTTATCAAAGGGTTAGCATAGCAATATATATATATATATATAAAGTAGATCTATCATCTTTAACCAAATATCACCAATATTTGTAATCAAATGTATATTTCAGTAATTCACACAATGCAATGTTTATTAATATCAATTATTCATTTTTAATAAAGTTTTAGTAGAAAAATGACTCTTTCTTTTCACATAGTTTTTATTATTCCCTTCTTTGTGACTCTTTCTTTTTACAGAGTTTTTATTATTACATGCCCAAGTAATAGTCAGAGGCATAGTTTAAAAATAAATAAACAAACATATCTCTAAATCTTTCTTTTAACATTTTTCAGCCCAGAAAATGCAATCATAAAAACAACCACAAGAGGCCCTTGAACTCCAGCTAAAGAGCATAGAGTTCCAGATAGGAGTGCTATAAAGGCATGGGGTCATGGATTCAATGACCCAGGAGACTTACTGTTTTTTTAATGGCGCTGGGGGAGCTGCTGGACTTCCTGCAGCCCCCAACAACATTAGAAAAGGCTTGATGGGCCCCACGAAGCCAAAAAAATTATAAAAAATAAAGCCCTTGCAGGGCTCAACTCCTTCGGTGCTCAGGACGGCCCCCGGCCATCTGACGTCACGGTGGGTGTGTGCGGAGGACAGCTGGGGGCCGTCCGAAACACGCCCACTCATTAATTCTCCCGCACAGCGCTGAAGGGGTTAATGGGGTGCTTCTTCAAAGGATCAGTGAATAGTAAATGAGCGCCTGCTGCCGCTCATTTATTTAAAAAAATATATTTACTTTGGGTGTTCCAGTGCCCATTCGGGACACTCATATAATATTTTAATATGAGGAGCACAGTGTGCACCCCCGAGCCACTAGTGGCCCCGGCAGCCTCAAGCCCTTATGCCTTTTTTAAAATAAGAGGCGGGGTGCATCAATCCTCCCGAAGACAGCAACGGCCCAGGAACCCAATTCCCTGGGGATGTTTTATTAATTAGGGGAGGAGGGTGTGCTGCCACCCTGAGCTTTTGGTCCCTGGTACCCCATCTCCTGGCGCTTTTTAAAAAAATAAATGGAGGAGTGCGCGTCTCGACTCCCTGAGCCTTAAGGGCCAAGGGGACCCCATCCCCAGGGGCCTCTAGAGGGTGCCCCGGTGTTCACCCAGGGTACCCACAAACCAGAATGGTGGGCGAAATGAGGAGAGTCTACACAAAGAACAAGGGGGAGAAGGATAATGCCTTACTTCAGCCTACTCACACTAAGTATACTCACACAAAAAAGGATTCATAAAATCACAATTTTTACTGGTGTCAATATACAATAAAGTGTAGCAGAAGCACAGTTACTTTGTAAAAACTGCCCTCACCCACAACGCATTGTGGCATGCTTCATCATAGGGCTGCTGCGACGCCTCGGCGCAGACCAACGTTTGAGGCCGAGCAAAAGGGTGGGGGAGACAATACAAACAAGTAAAAAAGGAAGAGAAAAAAGGATCCAACTGAAAAGTGCAGATTGTGAATCTAACTAAGGGATATCCTAATAATAATTTTATTCCTGGATTCCCTTGTCAGGAATAAAAAGGTAATTCATACCCTAGTATGGTGGTGAAGTGAGTGCTTTATGCACCCTACACCCCTCCATTCTGCATAAAGGTCAACATGTTTCTGCCGGAATCCGCATCTCTACCGGCTTTCGTCAGGATTGTCGGATCCCTGTGCTAGATTCCTCTCCTAACCCTGGTATATCAATATACTAAAGGTTACTCCACCTGTATTATGTGGTGCGATCCAGTACACATACTCTTATTTTTAGATCTGTAAATCGAAAGAGAAAACACAAGTGAAGCGAGTTCGTGCAAAAATGAACATGCGAACACAAACAATACATCAAGTGATTATAGTGCTATATCTGCTACCTTTATTGTTACCAAACCATTTTGGTGCGACGTGGGCGTTCTATCGTTATACGCCACCGTGAGGGAACATTGCCCTTATGTTCATTGTGCACACTAAAATGCAAGTTTTAAAATTGCAAGCATTATGTGTATATATACTGACATACATGAAGCAAATGAATGCGCCTACTTAAAACTATGTTGGTAATCATGCCCCCAACTATGATCTTATCGACAATTCTATGAATACATGTGCATAAGGTTGCTTTTATCACCAATCACTCGGTGCGTCTTACCGAGTTTACTTTATCGTTTTCTGAAAACTGGCACAAGAGAAGATGGCGACCCCCTGTAGTCACACACTGATTGAGAAAAATATGTTTAGCATATGAGTTTCATTAGTATCTAGACAGGGCCACGTTCTTAAAGAATAGATCTTTGTTACTGGACTTGTCGCTCTGGCCATCCTTGTACCCCAACTGAGGTTTACAAAATGCCCAATTCGTGCTCCCTATCCCCCCACTCCTTACGTCGTCAAGGGTGGTGCGCCACCTCAAATTCGGTCTCTCATGGTACCGTGCAGGTGACCGGTAACAGGAGGTGTCTGCCTTTGTATACCGATCAGCTTCCCGTCACGTGAGCCACGTCACCGGGGGCGTCAGCGCGTGACACCATCGCGCTCAGGCCAAAAAAGAGCTGGAGCACTCACTCATGTTTAAGATTATTCATTAGGTCCCCTTGGACTTTATATGCGCTGTGTATTTCTATTACACAGGATCAACCACCTGAAAATGGTTCAAAAGTTATTTCAAGCAGGTCAAGGGATATTCGGTCAAATCCTCCCTATTGAGATATATACGCGACGCTTTTTACAAAACTTTGTTGATAAGGCTAAAGTGATGACTCGCGTTTTCAAGTGCTCATAGTGGTGCAGTGAATGAATATATGCGCTGTTCTTAGCAATGCGCTTACCCACTCCCTAACTTGTGACCCTAGTGTTACAAGGGACCAACAGCGTTTGGAAGGATTCAAAGGTCTTTATACAGCAATGTAGGGATAAAAAGGCCAAGCCGTCCCTATTAAAATATATATAAGAGATGATTATATGTTAAAGCTTTATCGATAGACAGATATAACTTATCAAAAAATGGGAGTGGGGGACTCCATTTATTCACATAAGGAATATGTTAATGCCCGCATACCCATTCTCATATATACTGGTCATGATATATGCCATATACCTTTCTTCCTGAGTGAGCTCCTATGGTTATTGCAAGGGGTTCACCCTTCCTACACAGCTCCTTTAGCCATATTAATGTGTATCATCATGGCCTGCCCAGACTTGTCCTCGGGATATCATCATTCAGCCCTACTTCATGGTGTGTGGCTGGGGTCCCTCGTATTTGGTGAGATGTACGGTTTATCCAATACTGTCCAATACAGGTACTCCACTGTATGTCCCCTCTCTGCATAATGTGTCATAAGGCGCGTGGTGGTCCTAGCACAGGATATTACTCCTGTGCTCCATTATTCTCACCTTCACTTTCCTGGAAGTCATACCTACATAGATCAGGCCACAGAGGCATTTGATCATGTATATCACGTTAGCAGAGTTACAATTAGTGTGCGTAAGTTGCTCCCATGTGTAGGTGAGGCCCACGTCTACACTCTTTGTGTTAGCTGTAAGTTTGCAGACATCACAAGAGCCACACCTAGTGTGGCCTGTGATCGGAGGGCGTTCCCCTATTCTCCGTTGTACCGCTCGAGATGTAATGCAGGGTCTTGTGTGGACCAAATGATCCCTGATGTTAGAGCTTCTTTTAAAGGAGAATAAGGGTTTGTTCAAATGAAGGCCACTAGAGTTTAGTATGAACCAGTGTTTCAGGATGATGCGTTTGATCTGGGTGGAGGCTGTATTGAATGTAGTCACGCAAATTGCGTTTTTGATCTCAGGCTTTTCTACCTTCTCCAATAGGGCTTCCCTGTGACAATTCTGCGCTCTCTTCTGGGCTCGTCGTACCACTCTAGTTGGATACTTCCTATTTATCAGTTTCTCTGACAACGAAGTTGCTTCTTCTCTAAAGGTCTCTAGCTCCGAGCAGTTTCTGCGCAAGCGCAGAAACTGTCCCACCGGTAGTTCTCCCTAAGTGATTTGGGGTGGAAGCTATCATAGAGCAACAGTCTGTTCTTGTCAGTGGGTTTGTGGTACACCCTAGTCATCAGTTTTCCTCCATGCGGGATGATTTCCACGTCCAGGAAGGGGAGGCTTTCCTTGGAAATGGTAGAGGTAAAATGCAAGAAGGCATTCTGACTGTTGAGCCATTGCATAAAATCTTCAATGGATTGTTGGTTACCTCTCCAGATGAGGATAACATCATCGATAAAGCGTTGGCAGACCCGGATGTTTTGTGTCCATGGGTTCTCTGTGTCAAAGATGTATTTTTTCTCAAAAGCAGAGACGTACAAGTACGCTAGGCTCGGCGCGAAGGCGCTACCCATGGACGTCCCATGGGTCTGTAAGTAGTATGTCCCTTTGTACTCAAAGAAGTTTTTTGTGAGGGCTATTTCAGCCACATGTAATATAAAGTACCTCGGTGTGCAGTACTGCCATTCTTGCTCAAACAGTATCTCCTCCACTACCTGCAGGGTCTCCATCTGAGGGATATTGGTGTACAAGGATTCAATATCCAAGCCCACCAGATATTCCTCCTCAGGATTGAAATCCATGTCTTTGAGTAGAATCAGGACATCAGTGGTATCCTTAAGGTACGTTGTTCTGCATTGGACCAGAGGTTTAAAGAAGAAGTCACAAAATTGTGACAAGGGTTCCAATATGGATCCGATACCTGCGACGATCGGTCTGCCTGGCGGGGGTCTTCTTTCTTTGTGCACCTTTGGAAGTGTATAAAAATAAGGTGCTATTGGATCTGTCTGCTGTAGGAAGTTAGCCTCATGTTCTGAAATCCAATCATTATTTATCGCCTCTTCTACCATGGTAGTGATTACACTTCTCAATTCCGGTGTTGGATCTCTCGGAAGGATTTTGTAGTTCCTCTCATCACTGAGCAGCCACGAGCATTCCTGTTCGTATGATATCCTAGTCTGGATTACGATAGCCCCTCCCTTATCTGCAGGCTTTATGACCAAGTCTTGGTTGTTTTTAAGTTGGTCAAGAGCCTCTTTCTCCTCCTTGGTAAGGTTCCTGAAGGGCTGAGCGTGTGTTCTGGCCAACTCCTCTATCTCATGAATCACTGCCCTTTCGAAGGAGATGACTTCTACGTGGAGAGTGGAACTCAGAGGGGTGAAGTTTGATTTAGGTCGGAAGTTGGTGTCACCTCTACCCTCTGTTCTCTCTGTACATCCTTCAAAAAAAACTTTCAGTCTTATTGCTCTGAAAAACTCTGACAGTTCCTGTTGCAATCTGAAACTGTCTAAGGTGTTGGTGGGAACGAACCCCAAGCCTTTATTCAGCAGTGTCTCCTGGGGAGCGGTGAGTGGGGTGTCTGTCATATTCATCACTAGACTACCTCTCTGCTGGTCCCTGGTGAGGAGTCCCGTGCCATTCTCCTCATCACCCTCTGATTCAGGTCTTCCCATTGTACCCCTAATGTCCCTCTTTGTTTGCCTCTGCCTCGTCCCCTGCCTCTTCCTAAAAAAGTGGCCGGTGTCTGTGGGTAGTGGGGGTTGTGAGGTCCTTGCAAAGGTGGAAAAGGTTGGTACATGGGTGGCCAACCGAAGCCTTGGCCTGGGTAGTTTTGGTACATGGGGTTGTAGCTAGGTCTGGGGCCCTGGTACTGTCCTCTACCGCTCCCCCTTCTCCTGGGTCTGTTCTCGTAATCACTTCCATCTCTACTAGAGCTCATGGAGTCTGCAATCTTTCTTTCTGTCTGTTGTCCCTTCCTTATCTAATCCAGTTTTTTCTCAATGTATTCATCTGTGCTATAAGGATATACTTTTTCTTTGGAGAATTTCTTTAAGTCCTTCTGCAATTTCGTGATCTTACATTGTATTAAGTAATCTTTATAATCTCCAATCTCCTTATTCGTCTCCTCAAGCTTTCTCATGTACGTAGCCATGACTATGTTTGCTTTTAAAGCATGCTCACTTGCTTGTATTTGAATGAGCAAAGTGTCCGCCATCCTTTTCGCTGTGGTAATGATCAACACTAACCAATCCCGCCCTCTGGGGGCAGCGTTTGCCCTCAAGTATTCTGTTAAGATGGCCCAGTGTAAAATGGCTTTCACATGTGTTTTCCTAAATTCTAACAGGGTATCCCAACCCTCCCCTTGGGTTAGGACCTGGCTTATGGTGGTTTCCCCCAACAAGGAGGGACCAGCTAGAATTTCTAGGACTGCTTCTTCATCAAAGGCAAGTCCCTGCTGTAGGGACATGATTACCTGTAGGCGTGTTCACTTGGCTTGTGGCAAGAAATGCCTCTCTCTATGTGCCCACGTGTACCCGAAGAACAGGTGAGCAGTATACCCCTATGGCTCAGCAGCCGTGCTAACTAGACTCTACACAAAGAACAAGGGGGAGAAGGATAATGCCTTACTTCAGCCTCCTCACACTAAGTATACTCACACACAAAAGAAGGAAGGATTCATAATACTGGTGTCAATATACAATAAAGTATAGCAGAAGCACAGTTACTTTGTAAAAACTGCCCTCACCCACTACGCATTGTGGCATGCTTCATCGTAGGGCTGCTGCGATGCCTCGGCGCAGACCAATGCTCGAGGCGGAGAAATAGAGTAGGGGTGACAATACAAACAAGTAAAAAAGGAAGAGAAAAAAGGATCCAACTGAAAAGTGCAGATTGTGAATCATAAAACTAACTAAGGGATATCCTAATAATAATTTTGTTCCTGGATTCCCTTGTCAGGAATAAAAAGGTAATTCATACCCTAGGATGGAGGTGAAGTGAGTGTTTTATGCACCCTACACCCCTCCATTCTGCATAAAGGTCGGCATGTTTCTGCCGGAATCTGTATCTCTACCGGCTTTCATCAGGACTGTCGGATCCCTGTGCTAGATTCCTCTCCTTACCCTGGTATATCAATATACTAAAGGTTACTCCACCTGTATTATGTGGTGCGATCCAGTACACATACTCTTATTTTTAGATCTGTAAATGAAAAGAGAAAACACAAGTGTAGCGAGTTTGTGCAAAAATGAACATGCGAACACAGACAATGCATCAAGTGATTATAGTGCTATACCTGCTACCTTTATTGTTACCAAACCCAGCTAGTTCTCCAGCAAGTGCCATGCTAGGTGCTGGAAGGTCCCCTCGAGCGTATCGCTCCATTGCATGTACACAAAAACACTTATAATAATGACACAATTAAAAATACTGAAAGGAGAAAGTACTTAGCTCAGCTACTGCAGCAGCAAAGAAAGAGGTAGGACTGTGGTCGTAAGGACATATATAGTATTATATGACCCCGTTGATTGGTGGAGAGATGGGCTACTGGGGACCATGGGATATGCAGTTCAATCCGAAGCTTCCAATCCTGTCATAGAATTAAAAAAATTCCACTAATGCAAGATATGGTGGTTCTGGGGGTGTTTAAAGGCCCCTAAAAAAGGCGTACAAACCCAAGGACAGTCCTGTTGTAAGACAAGAGTCGCGATCAGGATCCCAATTATTTGTAGATTGATAAACTGCATTGAAGCACCTTTTTGAAGTAGATTATTAGGTATCGGGAAAACAATTTCTTTCAAGGTAATGCTTATAGAGTTGGGCATAACCTCTAACTGTGGCGACTCACTGAGTCCAGATTTTTCAATTTTCACTCAACATATGTCTTCAGAATACTATGTGAAGCTCTATATTGATGTCAATTCTAGCAAATTGTAAAGGTGCATTCTTCTGATCTCTATGGGTCGAAAAACAGGTCTTTAGATCATCCTCATTAAATGTTTAGGAGAATTAAAAAAATTGTTCTTAGGGTATACTTCATACATCCCACTTATTATAGTTCATTATTGAAATATCTTACCTTTATTCTTTCTTATGACACTGGAAGTGGTTATACTGCATATTGTCATGTGCTACCCAACAAACAAGGTAGTTAAAATCAGTGAAATCATGTGTGGAAAAGGTATAGGCATTTTCCCCTAACAAAGAACAAATATAGGTTTGTGTGGTACTCTATCTAGAGCAATTAAAATGTGTGCTGATTATGTGGGAGGGTGACTGAGGGAATTTGCTATATTATGTTCCATTGTCAGGCCCTTTGATATGCTTACATTAAATGTATTGATATGTTGTATAAGGAGTATGCACATTTTGACAATATTTACCCCAAGACTTTATATGAATTCTGGTGATAAACAAGTAACCAAGTTCTAATTATTATTTAGGGATTTCGTTGATGTATTTAAGGTATTACAGTGAGATGGGTATTTAAATATTATAATAAACATCGACTAAACCCTAATGTAAATCGGAAACAAAATTGTCTTTAAACTCTTTTCTCGATACTGGACAGTAACTGTTGCCCCATGCACCTTGGGTCTACTGAGATGAATTTGGTTTCAAAGCAGTTTTATGCACAAACCCCCATTAGAATGCAGTAGTAATCTATACTTTTTTTTCTCTTTACCCAATACTCAACTACAATACACATTCTTGTGCCATGTGTTCAGAACTTTGTTTATTGTGGTTGGGATGTGGGAGACCACACATGTCTCAACAAAGCAAGCATCTCTGGGCCTGATTCACAAAGATAAACTTACACGTTTTAGAAAGTTTACGATTTGGTGATATTCAAAAACATATTTTACGAATAGTATCTTTACGACTGCTTAGTCTCGGCACATAAAAAGATAGAACTGTCCTATCTTTACTCATAAAATATCTCTGTGAATAGCAAATCAATCAATCAGGGTTTGTTAAGTGCAACTACTCACTCGAGAGGGTCTCAAGACACTGTAGGGGAGGGCGCAGCTCCTGGATGATCACGGTGATTTGTCGAAGAGCCAGGTCTTGAGGTCCTTCAAGAACTTGGAGAGTGTTGGTGTCTGTCGGAGGTGGAGAGGGAGGGTGTTCCATGCCTTGGCTGCGAGGAAGGAGAAGGAAGGACCTCCTGTTCTGGTCTTCTTGATGTGCGGCACCGTAGCAAGGGAGAGCTGGGCTGAGCGGAGGGATCTTTGGGGTGCGTGGAACGAGAGGGGGTGGTTAAGGTAGCCAGGTCCGGTGTTGTGGAGGGTTTTGTGGGCGTGGGTGAGAAGCTTGAAGATAATTCTCTTCTCAACCAGGAGCCAGTGTAGTGTCCGCAGGTGTTGGGTGATGTGGTATTGGCGCTGTAGGTTGAGGACTAGTCTGGCAGAGGCGTTCTGGACATTCTGGAGTTTGTGGGTGAGGTTCTTGTTGATCCCGGCATAGAGTGTGTTGCCGTAGTCCAGTCTGCTGCTGATGAGGGCGTAGGTGACAGTTTTCCTGTGCTTGAGGGGAATCCAGTTGAAGGTCTTTCATAGGAGACGGAGGGTGTGGAAACAGGAGGTAGTGACAGCGTTGATTTGGCAGTCCATTTTGAGGTCGGAGTCCAGGATGATTCCAAGGTTGCGTGCGTGATCAGTGGGGGAGGGTGGTTTCCTGAGGGCGGGGTCCACCAGGTGTCATTCCAGGCATCGGTGTGTGGGCCCATGATGAGTACTTCGGTTTTGTCTGTGTTTAGTTGTAGGCGGCTGTTCTTCATCCACCTGGCGACTCCTTCCATTCCTTCTTGAAAGTTGTGTTTGGAGATGTTGGGTTCGTTGGATAGAGAGAGGATGAGTTGGGTGTCGTCTGCGTGCGATACGATGTTGAGTCTGTGGGATCTGACGATGGGTGCGAGCGGGGCCATGTAGACGTTGGACAGGGTGGGGCTGATGGTGGATCCTTGGGGAACTCTGCAGGTGATTGGTGTGGGATCCAAGAGGAAGGGTGGGAGTCTGACCCTCTTCATTCTGCCAGAGAGGAATGAGCGGATCCAGTCGAGGGCCTTGCATCATGGAGTCTGCGCTAGGGTGTGTTGTGAGACTGTGTCGAAGGCTGCGGAGAGGTCCAGGAGGATGAGGGCCACAGTCTTTCCTCTGTCGAGGAGGGAGCGGATGTCGTCTCTCGCCGCGAGAAGGGCGATTTCTGTGCTTTACTCTGTAAACACTTGTTAACATACACAAAAGTGTAACTTTACCTTTGTAAATCAGGCCCTCTGTTATTTTCGCAGACTGGTTTTCCTCCTTCTTATCTAACCACACTCAGTAGTTCTCTGTGTCTCTCATTCATACTAGGAGTGATAAAGTTACCTGCGGAGAAAAATAAGAATCCTCCTTGTTTCCCTTACTGTTTGCGCACGAAGCCATTGATGCATTTAAGTAAGTGGAATGTCGGATCCACCCCAATGTATGCAGACAAAATCAGCTTCTTGTACGATAGGACCCACAAGCTTATAATTCTTAGACAAACCTCAGTAACTATCCAGCAGCTAACCTTTCTTTGATGAGGAGAGATTTCTTACAACTAATGAAAACAAAACTGAGCTTTTGACCATATGTCAATTAACAGGAAAAAAATTCAGCAAGTTTCCGAGAAGCAAGTGATGCACTTGAAAATACTCAGAGCTTGTCCACAAGTCATGTGGAATTAAATTGATGCACGCTTAAATGTGTTAATTTAGCTCTCCCTGATTATTTGTGGTTACGTTTTTCGGAACCTCAATTTACTGGGTGTGCAAGAACCTGACCTGATTTTTCCAGTTGAAAAAATACAGCCAGAAAAATAGAATAAGACCTTAGCTGCAGTAGCAGTCAAGTACACGGTAGTAGCAAGAAAAGTAAAATATTCCCCACTTTGAACAAAAGCACTGATGCCACCAAGCAAGTGAGCCAAACTATCCTTAGAACAGCTTCCTTGCCTCTTCCATCTATGCATCTATCTATTCATTCTTCCACCCTTCCATCCACCTGCTGATATCTACCATTTCACTTTTACATTGTCATCCATCATTCTTTCTTCCATCATTCTACCTTTGCTGATTCCATCCATTCATCCATCCATCCATACACTCTGTCATCCATCGACTTTGCCATCAATGCATCCACTCTACCATCCATCTACTCTTCCACCAACCATCCATACCTCCACTCTGCGATCCATCCTTCAAAGACACTCTGCCATTCATCCATCCATCCATCCCTAAGCTAAGTCATCTATGCTGCTATTCATCCATCCATCTATCCATCAACGCTGTCATCCATATATCCACCCATCCATCCACTGTGTCATCCATCCAGCCATCATTGATGCATCTAGCCATCCATGCATCCATCACATCAATCCACTTTGCCATACATCCATCCCCTCTGCCATTCATCCATCAATACATCACATCTGCCATCCTTCCATTCTGCTATCCATCAACCATCTATCCACTCTGCCATCCATCCATCCATCTACTCTGCAATCCAATCAACTCTGCCATTCATCCATTCATCATCCCTCCATACATCCATCTACTCTGCCATCCATTCATCCACTCTGCATCCATCCATCCATCCATTCACACTGCCATTCATTCATCCACTCTGCCATCCATCAACTCTGCCATCTATCTACTCTTTCATCCATCCACGCATCCAAACAGCCCTTCATCCATTAATCCACCCACTCTGCCATCCATCCATTCATCATCTCTGCCATCCATCCATCCCCTCTGCCATTCATCCATAAATTTATCACCTCTGCCTTTCACCAATTCATCCACTCTGCCATCTATCAATCTACACTGCCATCCATCCATCAACCCATCTATCCACGCTGCCATCCATCCACCCATCCAGCCACCTACCCACTCCTCCATCCATCCACTCTGCCATTTATCAATCCACTCTGCAATCCATTCATCCACCCTGCCATCCATTCATTCTGCCATCCATCCACTCTACCATCCGTCCACCGATCCATCAGGTCTGCCATCTGTTCCTCTGCTCTGCCATCCTTCAATCTACTCTGCCAGTCATCCATTATCCATCCATCTAGCTATCCACTCTGTCATCCATCCACCCATCTACTCTGCCATCCATACACCCATCCACTTTGCCAGCCATCCACTCTGCATTCATCCATTCATCCATCCATCCTTCCATCCACTCTGACATCCATCCATCCTGCCATCCATCCACTCTGTCACCCATCCACTCTAACATCCATCCACTCTGCCATTCACCAATCAATACAGCCACTCTGCCTTCCATCCAGTCATCCACTCTGCCATCCATCAATCCACACTGCCATCCATCCTTTCTGCCAACCATCCATTCACTCTATCCTCCACTCTGACATCTACTTGTCAATCCATCCATCCATTCACCCATCCACCCGCCCACTCTGTCATCCATCAATCCACTCAGCCATCCATCCATCCACCCTCCATCCAGCCAGCCAGCCAGCCAGCAATCTATTCTGCCATCCATTCATCCACTCTGCCATCCATCCACACATCCACTCTGGCATCTGTCCCCCATCCACCCCACCATCCATCTATCATCCATCCATCCTCTTTGCCATCCATCAATCCACTCTGCCATCCTTTCACTCATCTTTTCACCTACTCATCCATCCCATTACTCTGCCATCCTCTCACCTGTCTGTCCACCTATCCATCCATCGCTTTCTACCATCCCTTCACCTGTCCATCCATCCATCCGTCCCTTTACTCTGCCATCCTTTCACCTGTCCATTCACTGTCTGTCCATCCCTTTACTCTTCCATTGTTTTACCTGTTCAACCACCTATTCACCCACCCATCCCTTTACTTAGCCATCCTTTCACCTGTCCATCCAGCTATCATTCACTCATCCTTTCACCCACTCATTCATCCACATACTCATTCATCCACCCACGCACTCATTCATCTATACTTCCTTCTTTTCACCCTTCCTTCCAAAATTCCTTCTTTCCCTGTTCGGTTTACCAAGCTGTCGCTTTCCTCTGCTCCTTCTTCCTCTTCTATTGACTTCCAGCCTTAATGATGAGCTTTTGTCTGCCAGTTCCAGACAGAAAAGGCCGATAAAGAACCCCGCCCCCGCTGTAGCTGCTAAAGTGGGGGTTCACTACGCCCCTGGTCAAGTATCATGCAGTGTTTTTCTAATGAGGAAAGTATACAATGCTTCCCCCTACTAACAAAAATAACAAGCTTGCCCTTACTTCCCTAATCCTCCCAGCCCACCCCTTACCCCACAGTCCACGGTCTGCTCTAGCTTACATTTACCACCTGTTCAGAGTAGATAGTAAATGCACGCGGTAACACAGCACGCATGAAATAGGGGATTCCATGTGGTTTTACGGCTGAAATAATCCGCCCCACGTAGAAATGTTCAATTCCATGGGGTTGTACTCATAATCGCATGGCATTGAACTATTTTACTGCACAGAAACAGTAAAAGCGCATGTGATTTTACTATAAGGTAACATCGCCCGATACCGTGCAGCTCGTAATCAGGACCTCTGTCTCATGCATAACTTCTTTTGAGGACTGATCACGTCTTGTCTCAAGAGAAGGTCCCCTGCGCTCTAGCTCAGCTGCTATAAAAAGGGGTTCCTGGGAATAAGCTGTAACGCACGGGGGGTTATTTTCCACATTATCTCACCCAAAAATGTGGAACAGTCTCGATCAAGACCACCATAAGTAGTCCAAACATCTTTTCTTCAGAAAGGCCCGCAATGCTTTTCTTTTCTCATCACCTTTTGGGGTGTTGACTGGCTCTTTCTTCTTACCCTTCCCGTCTTACTGGTTTTCCATGTCCATGATAAAATGTCTGTTTATACGTGAATATCGGTAAGTGCAACTAAGATGGGCTTTCCATAGGTGTCTGCTAGAACAGAGAAGTGCTTAATACCTTACTGGGAGTGAATCTCCTAATATGGAACAGAAAGACAACAGGGTTTATGTATGGGTGACAAAATGGGTGACAAAAACTTCCTTTGTGATGTAATATTAGCAAGTCTTCAGATGTAATGTTTTGCAAAGGTTCATATATTCTTATTATTATAAATAGGTTTCTGGAGAGAAAGGTATTTGTAACGAGAGGCTGAAGCGAATTACGCAGATAAGTGTGAGGAGATTTAAGAAACACCTCAGACATCAGAAAGCAGCAGCAACTTCCACCAGCTCAAATAATCACATTATATCTTACATTATGCGTTCTATGGCAGAATATGACACTGGTGATTCACATTAGATATCACAGTACTCACGACAGATAACATTCCCATTATTGTTTTCTGATTGCTGAAAACTCAGCCAGCTTTCGTTTCACTCTGTGTACATAAGACCTGGGGCTTCTTCGGGCATTCCAAGTGTTTCTCGGTGGCTTATTGGGCCTAATTATTGTACTGACGTCAGCATAGCTCTCGCGGAGCTCTCATATCAGGAAAAAATCATCACTTCGCAATTAGCAATCGTACGCTATGTGTGGGTCCACACAAAGGCCGGTTACACATCCAACCACTCACTGCTGACCTAAGTGACATTCCCCTGATATGCTTTCTCTGACCATGGCATTGCATGTTTTCCAAGCTCGTAATCTGGCTTTATATTTGCTAGTATTCACGCATTATGTACTAGTTTGCGGTATTGACAATTATGGCTTTATCTTCTTTGCCCCTGTACAAACCTCTGAAACCAAAATGCGTTATAATTTCTATAACATTCGAAATAACATTGCCCATGCTTGACATAGTACCTTGACTGTGATGTAAGCATATCAAGTCTTGGTCTTACCCTACGCCATGCTAGTGCCTTTTTGAAAACTCAAGCTAATGTTTACAGAACAAAGAAGAGCCAATGAGTTTCAAGCCAAAGTTAACAAAGTGAATTCCCATTTGAAAAATTACCTACCAGTGTGTTAACACATCCTAAAGCATAAACAGTACTTTTAAACAAGTGCCCCAAGTTATTGTAAAAAACCCGGGGCCTCACTGTGGTCGCTCAATCAATCAAACAGGGTCTTGTGTAGCACGGCTACTCACCCGTGAGGGTTTCAAGGCGCTAGGGGAGGGACTGCTGGCCAGACTGCGTGGAGGATCATTCGAAGAGCCAGGTCTTGAGGTCCTTTCTGAACTGGGTCAGCAATGCAGATTGCCTGAGGTGGAGGAGCAGGGTGTTCCAGGTCTTGGTGGCGAGGTGGGAGAATGACCTTCCTCCGGTTCGTGTCTTGCAGATCCTGGGGATGGAGGCACGGGCGAGTTGGGAGGATCAGAGTTGTTTGGCGGGTA
Organism: Calotriton arnoldi; assembly: GCA_963921515.1. Taxonomy (NCBI): domain Eukaryota; kingdom Metazoa; phylum Chordata; class Amphibia; order Caudata; family Salamandridae; genus Calotriton; species Calotriton arnoldi. Next base: position 25,322 of record CAWUFW010016935.1, on the reverse strand, counting down.
TGTAGAATGTAAGGCGGTGGTTTAGGTATGCTGGTCCTTTGTCGTGTAGTGCTTTGTAGGCATCAGTGAAGACCGTGAAAGTGATTCTCTTACTGACTGGCAGCCAGTGGAGTTGTCGGAGGTGTTGCGTGATGTGGCTGCGGCGGGGGATGTAGAGTACCAGTCTGGCTGCGGCATTTTGGACGTTCTGAAGTTTCCTTTTTTTTAAACAATCTTTTTATTTAGTTTCAAAAAGAAGAAAAAAACAATGAAGGAAAACAATTGAGAATAAGCAGCAGAGCATCATATTACATTTGTGTACGCCACTCTTAGGGTGGGGGGGCACGCCTTCCAAAAAATACAAGTTCAATAAGGTGGCTGTATAAGTTGTAGTGGAGGCTCACGCTTCACAAAATAGTCTCTCAAAGTCAGGGGGAGACCTGTTCTGGATCCTCATGATTCAAACTGGATTCTGTGCTTAAGCCTCTATATGACCGCCATCCCGCCCAAACTCGCTCCCACTTACGCGGACAACCCCTCCTGAGTATATTGACTTCTCATTTGTCATGCATCAATCCAAGTCCCGCTCCCACTCCACCACTGACGGGGCCCCCACAACCCCCCACAAGCATGCAATGTTTCGTTTGGCAACCACAAGACCCAATGACAACCATATCTTAGTGTATTTTGGTGCTGGGTCATCTCCCCAAATATGTAGGAGACATATTTTGACCATGTGTGCGGGGGCCACTGCTGTTACCTCTCCCATAATTCTCTGTAGTTCCATCCAAAAGGTTTGTATGATCGGGCATGACCATATAATGTGGAAGAAGGTGTTCTGAACTTTCTTGAGCTGTTTCTGGGTGACGCCAGCATAGAATGTGTTGCCGTAGTCGAGCATGCTGGTGATGAGTGCGTGGGTGACCATTTTCTGGATTCTGTGGGGATCAATCTAAATGTGTTTTGAAGTAGGCGGAGCGTGTGGAAGCAGGCTGAGGAAACTGCATTGATTTGGCGGTTCATAGTGAGCGATGAGTCCAGTATGATGTTGAGGTTGTGTGTATGGTCCGTCAGGGTGGGGGGAGATCCCAGAGAGGCAGGCCACCAGGAGTCATCCCAAGCTGGAGGGGTGGGTCCCAGGGTGAGCATTTCAGTCTTGTCCGAGTTGATCTTGAGGCAGCTGTCTTTCATCCATGTAGCAACAGCCTTCATTCCACTGAGGAAGTTGGTTCTGGCGGTTTTGGGTTTGTTGGTGAGGGAGAGGATCAGCTGGGTGTCGTTGGCATATGAGACGATGTTGAGTCCGTGGGTTCTGACGATGGCTGTGAGGGGAGCCATGTAGACATTGAAGAGGGTGGGGCACAGGGACAATCCCTGGGCCACTCCACAGCTGATCTCTGTGGGTTCCAGAGAGGAATTGTGGTAGTCTGACTCTCATGGTCTGGCCAGTGAGGAAAGAGTGGATCCAGTCCAGAGCCTTGTCGCGGATGCTGGCATCGTGGAGTCTTGTGATTAGGGTGCGGTGGGAGACGGTGTTGAAGGCGAGTGAGATGTCTAGTAGTATGAGAGCTATCGTCTCGCCCCGGTCGAGGAGGGAGTGGATGTCGTCGGTGGCGACAAGGAGTGCAGTCTCCGTGCCATGGTTGCTTCGGAAGCCAGATTTTGAGGTGTCCAGGATGTGGTTCACCTCGATGAACTTGGAGAGTTGGGCGTTGATGGCCTTCTCGATGACCTTGACTGGGAAGGGGAGGAGGGAGATGGGTCTGAAATTCTTGAGGTCTGTCAGGTCCGAGGATGGCTTCTTCAGCAGGGGTTGATCTTGCGTGTTTCCAATCATCGGGGAAGGTGGCGGTTTCGTTTGAGCAGTTGATGGTGCGGCGAATCTGGGTGCCGATGGCGGCGGCTTATCTGTGGAAGATGTGGTATGGGCAAAGAGTCCGTTGGGGCTCCCGAGTGGATGATCTTCATGGTCTTGAGCGTGTCCTCTGTTGTGAGTAGGGTCCAGCAGAGCACGGTCTGTTGTGGTGCGGCTTGGTTGTGTGTGATGGTGGCAGGCATAGTGGCCAGATCCAGGGTGTCGAAGCTGTCATATATCTTCCTGATCTTGTGGTGGAAGAAGGTGGTGAGTTTGTTGAAGAGGTCTTGGGAGGGGGTAACGTCTGTGGTCTCGCCGTTGGGCCTAGCGAACTCCTTGACGATGGCAAAGAGTTCTTTGCTGTTGTGTGAGTTGACGTTGATTCTGTCTTGGAGGGCCATGTTCTTTGTGGTTTTCAGGAGGAGGTGTTGTGCGTTGATGGCGGATTTGAAGGTTGCGTCTGCTCGAGTCATCAGCAGGTGAGTCTGGACTCATGGAGGGCGGGAGTGAACCAGCTGTGCAAGCAAGCCTATTCAAAATGAGCTATTATGCTGCAAGGTTATAAAGACTGTGGCTTTATTTGCTGCTCTATTATCAATCCCTAATAAATGACTCAACTCAATAGACAGGTTGTGTTTTCATTTTGAATCCTGCTTGAGCCAAGGTTCTGAGGCTGCACTAAAGCCTGGGTAGAGAGATCTTTCATGTGGCGAACCCTGGATCACAGTGTTTTGATGATCCAGCTGTATAGTTAGCACCATCTTCACTTTAGTTGAAGAAACACATGACCCACTGAACTATGGGCCAGAGAAACATCTTGGCTCTTTCTTCAGCCAGCCCTCTGGTTCTTGTCTTAACCTATGGAACATGGATCCCATTCCTGAATGGCGAAGAGTGCTGAGCTCCATGTTGGCACATGCTCCCATACCTATTCCTCTGTGTTGTCTGGCTAAGTGATAAATAGTGGGATGGGGGCACCATGAGCACTCACCGCCTTACCGCTTTCAGCACTTTGGTTTCACTCAAGCTCCAGCGCACCTTTTCATTTTCTTTCTATGTGCTGGATGGTTGTCAGCGTAGAATGCCTCAAGGGGCACTTGCTGCATATCACTACTTTACCTGCCCAAATGCTGTCTGGTGGGGAGGGCATCATGACCTGCAGCTACCATCCCATACAGCTTGCAGAACTTTAACGTTTCTGAACATCCACAAACCTCTAAGTTCAAAGGTTGTTCTCCTCAACAACACCTCCTTGCACGTTGCACATTAACAATTTTCGGTGCATGGGAAAAAACCATTTCCAGGACCATGCCTAATTGTAATGGTTTCAGGCTACCCACAAATATTTTTTTTTAAATTGCAGATATGGAGCGATGACTAGTTGCAATATTGTGAATGCTTGGTAGGCCTGATCTCTCAGCAACAGGACAGACTCAGAAAATGATGCAGACTCCAACAACATAACAGATACCCTCGGGAAGGTCGTCCACTAGAAGAGGAAAGAGCCATCGGTCCCCTGTCAGTGACGTAATTTGATGAAAACTATCCACATCCCCTATTTCGCTGCGTCCACATTATGCTTTCAGTCATCATTTATAAACCAAACTCAGCACTTTTTCTGCGTGCTAAAAAACAAACTTTTCCTTTATTTCTCTCTGTCCCATACTTGGTTGACAGGTAACTTGAGTTCGTGAAAGGTAGCTATCTAAAACACTCCTTTACTTTTTAAACGGAACTCAGGTTTGCTTTGGAGTCCTTGAACTTTGAAAATGAATTTCATTCTCATAGAAATCAGTTGAAACATTCGTTTATTGGAAGGGAACGTATAACCCCTATTAAAGTAAGACTTCTATTTGCTTTCTGGCATGGATTTCTCTTCTTTTGATATCCTCAAATGATGGTTTTTTTTTTGCTGAGTACACCATGTGCATGCTCCTGCTTTTACACCTAACAAAGGGCAAGTATTTATTATATCTTTAATCATTTGTAGATTTTAATATCATATTGTTAACTTCTGCTCTGCTGCAAATGCTATTCTTCACAGAAGCCTCACCCTCCACAAACACTCCAATTGTGTAATGTACACTTGGCCTTTGAATGTGTATGAAAGGGCCTTTCATTGTCAGCAGAGGTGCACTGCTTAGTTTTCATCTTGTACCATGCGCTTTGGCAATCCTGAATGCAGAGCAATATGAAAGGAGAGCTTTTGAATTCGAAAACCTTGAAGTGCGCTGAGTGCTTGTACCTCAAGGGCCCAGTAAGTAACCAGGCATTTTTGAGCTGCTTAAAAGGCTTTGAGAACAACAAGCGCGCGAATGCAGGGAATAATTTCTTAGGTATAAAAAAAATATCGGGTGCTTTCTAGCTAAACAAATTTAACAATAGAAATGAGGATGAAATGACGATAAACAGAAGCAATGCTAATGGGATGACTAAGCAATTCCTATGCATGAAATAAGACGTGGTTGTAAAATTTATCATCGGGTGAGTAAAATGATGCAGTGTGCGAATTCTGCCCCTTTCATGGAAAGATATAGACATGTCTTGTCCCCAGCCGCGGCCGTTGCAGGTAAGGGCGGTGGGGTGGTGGGGCCGGCTGGGGGCATTTCGAGAGACGACCACGAGGGAAAATTAATAATTTCTTTAATTTTCCCTCATGGTCGTATCTCGAATTCCCCCCCCCCCCGCCGGCCCCACCGCTCCTACCTGCAGCGGCCGCAGTTGCAAGTTGTCCCACTCTCAATATTGTCCCTGTGTTAATCTAAAAGAGGGCGCCACTGCCCTCACCTGACAGCCCGCAGAGTTCCTCACCCATTTGTTAGTGGAGTGCACTGTGACAATTAAATGACTGGTTGATATTTGCTTACAAGTGATACATATTTGGTGTGCAACAGAGAATATTGTGTGGAAGTCCTGTAGTTCGTTCAGTGCTAATTTGGTGTGGCTTACTGAAAATAAAATTTAGGGTATCATTTAGTTTGGAAATCAAACAGCATTACTAAAAGGGCCAATTTTCTCCTTTTGCACCACGGCCCACCGTTAAACAGGAGCACCGGGTGCAAACAGAGAAAATGCACCATATTGTAATGAATCCTTGTCTTCAGGACACCCGCGAACTTGCGCTTGCATGGGGGCAGCTCAGTCAGTGAAATATGGAGCAGCTACTTAAAAGTGGCTCCATGTTTCACAGTGCAGGTGGTAACCTGCCTGCACTTTCAAGACGAATTAGAAATCCCCTTGTAGGTGGATGGAGTGAGTGACTGCACCCGCCTGCAGGGGGATGTCTGGGGGGGTCGAGGGCTACCCGCAGAGGGCGCACTGATAGTGCGCCACATTTTTGTGGCGCACTGTCAGTGTGCCTCCTGAGGGCATGTAGGCCTCTGTGCCCACGTCTGTAGTACAGCAGTGGCACAGATTCAAAGTAATTCCCTCATTTGCATGGGGCCTCGCCCCCACGCAAAAGAAGGAACATCCTCTCAGGATAGCGCTGGTGCTACATGTGCATTAGCGCTACCAGTATAAGAGAAAGGGCCGCACAAGTGTCTGCTGCCCCTTCTATAATACCAAAGTGCCCCAGGGGCGCTCAAAGCAGGTGCCCCGGAGCACTAACTGCAACTTCGGGAATATTTTTAAAGGCCGGTAAGCCCCCTGACATGGAGAAATCCTGGAGATGAAGTGGGAGCGAAAGCAGAACCGAGGATTCAATGCTGAGAGTTTTAAAAAAAAATAATAATAATTTTTATTGAATAAATAAGAAAGTACCAAGGTTACAAGCTGCATAAGGAAGAAAAATAGCATGTTAAAAGATATAACGAGTAAAATACAACCTTATGCGGGGGATTAAGAGAAGAAAGTCTAGGTACCTATTAATTATTAGTTATTTATATAATTTTGAGATATAGGAAAGAAAGAAAGGAGAGAGAAAGAAGAAAAAGAAAAGGGAGGGAAAGGGGTAGAGGAAGCGAAGAAGAGGGAAAGAGGAGAGATAAGTAGTTATTAGTGTAAGGATTAGTGTGTAGATAGGAAAGTAGTAAAGGGTGACCAAAGTAAGTCAGACTTGATTTTTTTAGATATTGAAGAAGTTGAAACAGTATAAATTCTATGTTCAGCTACAAATAAAGTTCCACCATGTTAGCATGCATACTTTAGAGTTATCTTTCCAGCAAGTGAGAATAACTTTAAATGCAAGAGCTATGAAGAGGTCAAGTAATTTCAATTCAACGAAGTGTCATGGAAATCAGCAGACATGGATCCAAGAAAAACATTTTGAACTGATAATGGAATACAAAAATGAAATATCTTAGAACACTTGGACCACACGGATTTCCAAAATTTAAAAACGTTAGGACAATGGTACAGCAAATGGAGTATTGTGCCAGTAGAGGAGAGACATGACCAGCATAGACGAGAGGAGGAAGGGTTGATTTTATGTATAAATACAAGTGTCCGAGGTGCTCTATTATATAAGAAAAATAGCGATTGAGTGATATTAGCAGCTGTAGAGGTGGTAAAAACATTGTGCCATAATTTGTCCCGTTTTTTAACCGAAAGGGTCAGCGAGAGGTCTGATTCCCAAGCTAATTCAATTGGTGTTTTAGTCTTTCAGAATTAGGAGTAGATAAGAGTTGATATATACGGGAAGCTTTCAGGTTAGAGTCAGGAGAGATATTATACAAAGGAGTCAAGGGAGTAAATGGAGTAACATTGGGTGGAAAACTTTTGTTTGATAAAAATGATTGAAGTTCCTGAGATAGTTGGGAATATTGGGATAAACAAGAGGAAGGTAAATCGTAACATTCTTGTAATGTGTTAAAGGGTATAACCGAGTTATGAGATACAAGTTGATGGACATAAATAATATTCTTCTCTTTCCAGTGTTTGAAATAGAAAGATTTATGACGAAACTTAATACATTTATTATACAGATAGAGGAGGCAAGAAAAGCTTGATGAAAATTAGAGCCGTCTGCAAACAGTGAGTGTATCAGGTGTTGTGAGTATTTTAAAATAGGATGCTTAGCTATAAAGGTGCAATTGGTCATAAAACAGGTGTCGTAAAAAGAGAATTCATGTAAATAGCGTTCAAAATTGATCCAGCTAGGCATCGATTCATCATGGTATTGCTTGTTCAATGCGTAAACTTGTCTAATTAAAAAAGCGGTGTGGTATAATTTAAAATTAGGGAATCGTACACCCCCTTCGTTTTTTGGTTTGGTTAATTTAGATAATGCAATAAGGGCAGGTTTGTTGTTCCAGAGAAATTTAGAACAGAGGGAGTTAATTTGGTTAAAGTAATAATTGGGGATCTTAAAGGGTAACATAGAGAGTAAGAATAGAATGAGCGGTACAATCATCATTTTGATAGTGTCCAGTCTACCCCACCAGGATAAATAGAGGGGAGACCAGGAGGAAAATGAGTTTAGAATCTTGGTTTTTAATGTACTGAAGTTGTGGGTAAGAGTTTGGGGGATGGTAGGAGAAAACCAGACACCTAGGTATTTAATTTTAGAAGAACACCATTTGAAGTTAGTGTCAGAAAACATGAATTGATAACATAAGGAGTTTAAAGGTAAAATCTTAGTCTTAGAGAAATTCAATTTATAGCCAGATACTTTAGAATATAAATCAATTTCCTGTAAGAAGTGAGGCAAGGAGGTTAAAGGTTTGAAAGGCAGATCAAAATGTCGTCTCCGTAGGCTGATAATTTAATTTCATGGGAGTTGTGTTGAAAACCAGATATCGAAGAATTATGGCGAATGCATTCAAGAAAGTTTTCGAGGCATAAAAGAAATAAGAGAGGGGACAACCTTGTCTTGTACCCCTGTGTAAATTAAAATAGGGGGATAAAAAACCGTTAAGAGAGACACATGCACGAGGTCCTGAGTACAGAAGTTTGATGAATGAAATGAATTTGGGGCCGATACCAAACCAGTGAAGATTTCTGAACATAAATTGCCAATTTATACGGTCAAAAGCTTTTTCAGCATCAAGGGATAGTGCCGCTAGGGGATCAGGATATTGCTTTGCCATGGCAAGAATATTAGAGAACATCCTAGCATTATCTGAGGTGAGTCTGCCCTTAATAAATCCAGATTGGTCAGATTTTATAAGTAAGGGTATAACATCTTCTAGCAAAATTTTGCAGTCATAATTAATGAATGAGATTGGGCGATAATTTTGACAAAGAGAGTGATCTTTATCAGGTTTGGGGATGATTACAATGAGTGCATCAAGGAAGGAGCCTTTAGGTTTGGAGTGTAATAGAAAGGAGGTGAAGAGCTCGTGTAAGTGTGGGGCAAAGATATGTGAGAAAGAGGAGATAAGTTCAATAGAGAAACCATCCGGACCCGTCGCCTTAGCTCTTTTAGAGATTTAATTGCATCTAAAATTTCCTGAAGTAATATATATTTTTCCAAGAGAGCCATAACATCCGGTATAGAGCAGGGGGGGTGGCCATCAAAAAATGATTGAGTGTCATTAACAAGGGGATTAGTATCTTCCATATACAATGAGTGATAGTAAGTCTGAAATGCATTGACAATGTCTGAGTCAGAATGTAGTAAGGTGTTATTGAGGGTATTACGAATAGGTCCAACGGTTTTCCTTTCCGATTTAACTTTTAAATAGTTGGCCGACATTTTGCCTGCCTTATTCTGGCCCCCGTGGTATTTGGATTTTATTTTGAGTAAAATATTACAAGCATCAGTTGTAGCTAGTTTGTTTAAATCAGATTTAGCCTTGATGAGGTCCCGCAGGTGAACAGGAGATTTAGAAGTATAATAAGTTTGTTCAAGGGTCTTGATATGTTTGAGGTTGGAAAGATATTGGGAGTTTAATGATTTTTTCTTTCTGGCTGTATAGGCGATAGTAAAGGCTCTAAAAGAGGCTTTGAGGGCATCCCAATTGTTATATACAGAAGTAACACTTGACTTGTTAAGTTGGAAAAATACATTTATAAAGCAGGTAGCATCAGAAATGTAAGCTCGGTCAGATAGCAAGAAGTTATTGAATCTCCATCTAGCATGTTTCTGCGTAACAAGGGATAAGTCTAAAATGACTGAAACAGGGGCATGATCAGAAATAAAAATGGAGCCAATCTCAGAAGATTGGAGTGAGGGGAGTAAAGATTTTGAGGTCAAAATGTAGTCGATGCGAGACATGGTGTGGTGTACATTTGAAAACAAAGTGAACTCTTGTTTGTTAGGATTACAAGTTTTCCAAGCATCATAGAGTGGACGAGAGGCAATAGCAGTTGGAAATGCTTTATGTGATTTGTCTGGTTTGAATTTACAATCTGATTTCCTATCGGAAAAGGGGTCCAACCAATTGTTGAAATCTCCAGCAACAATAATATTTGGGTTGGTGATTGAGGATAATTTTAGTTTAACAACATGCCAAAAATCCGGATCAAACTTGACCGGTCCATAAATATTAAAAGAGGTGACCTGTTTATTATGGACCCAGACATTAAGTATTACCCATCGTCCACTCGTATCATTTTCAGTAGATACAATTTGTATTTTCAAAGATTTGTGACAGAGAATGACAACACCACCCTTACGATTGACAGCTGGAGAAAAGACAGCCTGACCCACCCATTGACGTTTGAGTTTGAGTGATTCAGTATCATTACAATGGGTTTCTTGCAAAAAAGCAATCTGACAATTAAGTTTTGATAAGTGAGAAAGTACCTTTGGACGCTTGACGGGGTGACCCAGACCACGGACATTCCACAAAACAACATTAAACATGTTGATGTTTTTTGGAAACAGGGGTACAGGCACAATGATGACAAACTGCAGGGGTAACAATGGGGACAAAAAGACAACGGTCATCAAAAATTGGGTAACATGACAGAAATGATAAGCACATAGGGAAATAAAACAAATATACACTCATGTAAATATAAGGACAGGGAACGGAAGGTAGGAAAGAATAAGGAGAGTAGAAGGGAGGAGACAGAGATAGAGAGAATAAAAAAGAATAGAAGAGATAAAGAGAAGAAGAGACATATCAAGGACATAAAGCCAGATCTGAAGTGAGAAAAAAAGAGAACATGAGTCGGGCATGTCCGCACTCGAAAACAAGAACAGCAACAGAGAAAAAGGAAGTTGAGAGAGGTAAAAGATAAAGATATTTAGGCCGTATAACTTATAGTTGAAAGGCAGAGAGAGGATAATGCGACAAAAAAGTAACTATCTAGCAGTTTAAGGACATTGAGTATTTGTGTCCATAGGTGACTTAGTGATGGATGGCAGAAATAGCCTTAGTGTAGACGAGTCTTCAAATGAGTGATAGACACCTTCGTGGGTAATTGTGCAAAGACAAGGATGTAGAATGCCATAGCGGATGTTCATGGATCTCAGTTGTGGATGAAGAGCTAGGAATTCTTTACGTCTAGCATTGGTAGCGTTGGAGAGATCTTGTGAGATGAAGATATCATGTCCAGACCAGACAAGACTGCGTTTTTCTCTGGCAACTTTTAATACGCGCATTAGGTCAGTAAATTCTAGGAACAGCATTATGATACCACGAGGCTTGTTAGAATGAGGCTGAAGACATCCAAGACGGTGAGCCTGCTGGAAGTTGAGAGGAGTAGAAGACTGAAGATTAAGAAGGTCAGACAAAAATTTCTTTAAAAAAGAAAGAAGATCAGGACCTTCAACATTTTCAGGCAAGCCATATAATCGAAGATTGTTCCTTCGGTTGCGATTTTCGAGATCTTCGGTATGTAATTTCAGTTTGTGAATTTCTTGTTCCAACAAGGGTACTTTAGTAGTCACATCCTGTAGAATACTTATACGTTGTTCCATCTAAAACATTTTATTTTCCATGTTGATCCAACGGTCTTCAATCAACTGTAGTTTTTCGTTGGTGGTATTCATGAACGGTTTTAATGCAAGCAATTCGTCTAAAATTGAGTCCAAGACTGGATTAGATGATGACTGAACCGGAGATGGAGGGTCATTTTTGACTCTTTTCGGTTTGGTGTCAGATAAAGATGTTTTCACAAGATTACGAGGATCGCTTGCCATATTGACAATATGAACCTGTCGATGAGGAAGATTTTTAATAGAAGAAAGCCTGCCCATACAATAGGTGATCAGTGGTAGAGAGTTATAAACTGGTTCAGACACTGTAGTTGGTAGATACTACGATCAAATTCTGGGCAATAGGATTATAACAGCATAGCAGACTGTGGCGTAGAGAGTAATAAAGGTACCCACAGATTAGTAAATATGCAAGAGAAATGGGATGTGAAATAACTTCTGAAGTAACACCTCACAACATGTGTACGTTTTAACACATCCCCTCATACACAAATTCATGTAGAATAGTGGGACCGATTAGTAACCCGTTATGACACATAAACATAGAATTTATACATATTTTAGTATACATGATAGGGTCATTAGGCAACACTGGAAACGATGATTCATTTGAAAGGGTCCTAAGTATTGAATGCCATACTGGATATCAGAAGAAAGATAATGTGAGAAGTGCGCGTGTGCTAACAAAATGGCGCCACTATCCGTAAGTATTCAGGATATCTCAGTCAGCGATATAGGCAAATGAAGAAAATGAAGAATGGGGACAACAACACCCCTGTTTTTTCTCATAAATTGCTTCTTCCATCTAGCAAAGAGGCACTCAAGAACCACTGTTGAAGTGCGCTCATAATTCTCATGCCGATGACATTGAATGAAGTAATCTCTGGAGAAGCCAACCTGCCAGTAATAAGTGAGGACATCCAAATCTGTACAAATGATTTCTGTGGAACTTCTTATGGATTGCTCTCTCTCGTGGTTTCAGTAAAATGGAAAGAAAAAAGCTCACTCAAGTGAAGAATGCTGCATTAGGCATCCAAGGAAAGGTGTTTATGAACGCCGCGCAAACAAAATGGCGGCTGTTCGCACCTGTAGAACGGCGTCAATTCGGCAATAATCATGAAAAAGGCGAGTTGAGACTCACCGTTGGCTCACATGTGTGCCGCCACACAGCGAGAGATAAGTCCAGCTTGTGGAGCTTAAAACGAGGTCTATACGAGGCCAAAAATCCCTTTATTAGCTCTGTGAAGGAACGGAGCTCAGCAGTCCACCGCCATCTTGCTCAAGCGAGTAAGCCATGCCCCCAATGCTGAGAGTTGTGGGACTCTCCTAACGGGGACCCTGTCTTTTGCAGAAGCCAGCATTCTTTATTTGGAACTTTCAAGGTCAGGAGCAGGGCACCGTGTTGGCATCGGCTGAGCGGTGGTGACTGCAGACTCCTACATCCTGTGGCGGATTGGAAGGCACTGGATTTATGGCTGGTATGAACGCAGACTGCCCCAATCGTATAAGGTATTTTACAGTGATTTTCAGGCATCTACCAAGATTGATGTCTGTGTTTGGGGCAGTCTATTAATTTGTTTTGCTTGCTCAGACATGGAGATTAATGAAAGTGATAAGCTCCCCGCTGCAGAAATGGACATGAAAGAACAGAAAAGGACACTTTAGTGGAGTGTTTTTTAAGGAATACAAGCAGTTTCCGAGAGGAGAGTTACACTTACCTAATTTTGGTTTATACGTATAAACAAATGTGCAAATTGTACTGCTTCCAAAGCTGTGAAAACAACATGCGCACAACAGCTTCAAATGTTATTTCATTAAGTTATAATATGTGATGACTGCATACGAGTAGCAAGGAAGTATTTATTCTATATCTTTTACTTCTTGAGTATATATGGAGCACACACATTGGCGACATGTTTTGATTGAAAAAGGTTGTTGAACAGCCGAAAAGCGTCTCACTTTAGAATACCTGCTGTATATGGATGTTTTTAATGCTGCCTGATATTAAATGGGAGTGGATTCTTGAAGTCTTTGAGTGCAGGCTCTCTTTTGTAATGGGAGAGGCATTGTGTATATATATATGTATTTATATATATATATATTTTTTTTTTCACTGGAAAAAACAAAGGTTACAGGGAAGTTATATTTGGGCTCAGATTTCACTCGTACAAAACCAGCATTTATAGTTACCTGAGCTAACTATAACTTAAGCCCCCGCAATGCACTGCTTATGACTTCACATATTACATTACTCATGATGTGGTCAGTGAAATCATTGATGACATCACTGATGACATCTCTAATGACATTATGTGATTATTTTCTAAAGGTTTATGAGTGTTAAACGTTTATACCAAGGTACTACAAAAAATAAAATAGTGCACTTTATTTACTACTAATGAGTGATACTATTTGTAACATATATTATGTGAGTGACTGTGTGTAGTGGCTGTGTGTGTGTATAAGTAGGTGTGTCAGTAGCTGTATGGGTGAGTGAGTAGCAGTGTTACTGGTAGGGGTGGGCGTACGCGGAATTCCACAAAGTTAAAATTTAGCAAGCAGTGAGAGAGGTGATGATTTTGGGATCCTCCCTAACCTAGGGAGAGAACCAAGCAGATGCCTTGAAAACAAAGAGCACATCTTGCTGAACGATTCGGTGGTGGTCCCATCCTCTTAGGACCACCTCAAGCACAGTTATGAGCAAAAATACAATCCCAACCAAAGGCCCTGCAAAGCATTATGGGACGATATTAGCAGTGGGCAGTGAATATTATAGTATCCAATATCAAAATAATTCTACAAAGAACTGCAGTTCAACTAGTCGTTACTAGGTGTCCCTCACGAGTCAAATGCAAAAGCATTGAAACCCTTTCATGAAGCTGCAGTTCCACTAGTCAGTTACTAGGTGTCCCTCATGAGTCAAATGCAAAAGCATTTGACTTGAGGGACACCTAGCAACGACTAGTTGAACTGCAGCTTGATGTAATAATTTCAATGCTTTTGCATTTGACTCGTGAGGGACACCTAGTAACGACTAGTTGAACTGCAGCTCTTTGTAGAATTATTTTGATATTGGATACTATATATATTCACTGCCCACTGCTAATCTCGTCCCATAATGCTTTGCAGGGCCTTTGATTGGGATTGTATTTTTGCCCATAACTGTGCTTGGGGTGGTCCTAAGAGGATGGGACCACCACTGAATCGTTCAGCATGATATGCTCTTTGTGTTCAAGGCATCTGCTTGGTCCTCCCCCTAGGTTAGGGGGGACACCAAAATCATCACCTCTCTCATTGCCTAATATTTTTCATTTTCAAAGTTCACTTTTGTGAATTGGTTATATGCTTTGTAGCATGTAAAGTTGCTTAATCAAAGCATTTGTTGGTGCAGTTTATTCCGCTGCGAGCGGAGTTCATTGCCCAGGCCTAGTTAATGGTTGTATGAGTGGGTGAGTAGGTGTGTACATGACTGCATGGGTGAGTGAGTGGCTGTCTGAATGGCTCTATAAGTGAGTGATTGGCTGTGTAAGTGACTGTATGGGTGGGTGAGTGACTGTTTGAGTGGGTTTTTGGTTAAGTGAGTCCCCACTTGGGATCCTTATCAATATTATTATTTATGTTTTGCACCATTTTATCTTTCCACTCTTGAATTATTAGCAGTAATTTGGGCTTTGAGAAATGAACATATTGTTGCATTTTCTGCATAATTAAAATCTTATTTTATATATTTGTGCATTTGGAGAGCTTATATATTGAACATGGTATACATGCAAAGTGTTCTGCACTGGTGGATTTATGTTGTTCAGTATTGAGTATTGGTTTTTAACAAGTTTACACATTTAGGCACTGAGCACTTTACGAGGCGAGATGGAATTACCTCGGCTTTAACTACTTTATACTATTATGTTTATTGTATTCAATTTAACAATGTGGCTAGATTGACACATAATCGGGCAATTTATGCAATAAATTACAGCATAAACTAGGACATCCAGTAATTGTTATAATCATTGAAAGCGTATAGAGATCCATCCAGATATTATGCAACATGAGTATTAGGCACTTGCCTGTAGATTTATGACAATGTATGTTGTCGGATGCTTAAACACGTTTCTGATGCTGGGATTGTTATGTATTTTGATGTAGTTTGATGGCTATGTTTTTTTAATTGGGCTGGATAATCAATTTACATTGTCCACAAACATGCTCTAAGATGGTGTTTCAATGTTGAGGGCCAAGCTCACTTTATATCATTTTGTCCCCTTTACTGTTTTTACACACTCTCCTGTGACACTTTAAAATTATTGAAAGAAATGGCGCTTACTGTTCTGACCAAGGTTGCAAGACAGCAACCGCAACACGTTGACTGGTTGTTTCATGAAATAAATCTACTTCTGGGATATATATATATATATATTCACTGAAAAATCCATAGGTTTCAGGGACGTTATAGTTAGAAATTAGCATTTACAAAAACCTTAGAAATTCAGTGAAAAAACCACAGGTTTCAAGGACGTTATAGTTAGTTGGACATTTCACTCGTACAAAACCAGAGAAATTCGGTCGTTATAGTTAGTTGAGCTGACTATAACTCGCGCCCCCGCAATGCACTGCTGATGGCATCACATATTACATCACTCATGACATGGTCAGTGACATCACTGATGACATCTCAAATGACATCACTGATGACATCACTGATGACATCATCCAGGGACTGTGTGTTTTTGTAAAGTTTAAATATGTTTTATATATATATATATAGGCCAAGGAGTAATGAAGAATAAGTGGGTGTATGAGTGTCTGAATGGATGATTTAGTAGGTGCGTGACTGTATAAGTGAGTGATTAAATGTGTCTTACTGAATGCATGGGTTAGTGACTAAACTGTGTGAATGTCTGTATCAGTCTGTCAGTTGGTGTGTAAGCCGCTACATGGGTTGGTGAGTAGCTACATGAGTGTCTATATGGGTTATTGATTGGTTGTCTGAGTATCTGTATGTGGGCCTGAGTGTCTGTGTGGGTGGTTCGGGGGTGTGTGACTGTGCATAGATGTGTGAGGGGGTGATTCATTGGGTGTATGGGTACAAGAGGGCATCTGTGAAAGGTGTATGGGTGGGTGAGTGTGTGTATGGGTGTGTTGGTGAGTGAATGGATATCTCAGTGGTACATGTGTAAGTAACTACATGTGTGAAATACAGTATATGTGAGTGTTGGACTATATAAGTGACTATATGTGAGAGTGAGTGATTGTGAGAGTGGCTGTATGGATGAGTGTGTGCTTGTGTCAGTGACTGTATAAGAGAGTAAGTATGTGTTAGTACCTTTATGAATAAGTGAGGTGGTGTGTGTATAACTGTATAGGTGAGTAAATGGGAGTGTGATTGATTCTTTGCATGACTGAGTAGCTGTGTTTGTAACTCTATAGGTGAGTGGCGGTGTGTGACTGTCTGTATAGGTATATGAGTGCATATGATACTGGCTGTGTTGATGAGTGACTGCATGTATGAGTGACTGTATGGGTGAGTGAGGGGATGTGTGTGTAGACCTAAGAATTAGAGAGTGGGTATGTAGTTACTGGTGTTGGTGTGTCTATGGTTTTGAGAATGACAGTCTGTAATTTAGAGTGGATGTATCAAAGCTTATATTAGGGTGTGAGGAGGTGCATCAGATTATCACATGGATGATGTCATCAGTGATGCCATCAGTGATGTCATTTGAGATGTCATCAGTGATGTCACTGACCATGTCATGAGTGATGTAATATGTGATGTCATCAGCAGTGCATTGCGGGGGCGCGAGTTATATTTAGCTCAACTAACTATAATGGCCGAATTTCTCTGGTTTTGCACGAGTGAAATGTCCAACTATAACGTCCCTGAAACCTGTGGTTTTTTCAGTGAATTTCTAAGGTTTTTTAAATGCTAATTTCTAACTATAACGTCCCTGAAACCTATGTTTTTTTCAGTGAATTTCAAAGGTTTTTTAAAGGATAATTTGTAACTATAACGTCCCTAAAACCTATGGTATTTTCAGTGAATTTCAAAGGTTTTTTAAATGCAAATTTCTAACTGTAACGTCCCTGAAACCTATTGTTTTTTCAGTGAATTTCAAAGGTTTTTTAAATGCTAATTTCTAACTATAATGTCCCTGAAACCTATGGTTTTTTCAGTGAATATCTAAGGTTTTTTAAATGATAATTTGTAACTATAACGTCCCTGAAACCTATGGTTTTTTCAGTGGATTTCAAAGGTTTTTTTAATGCAAATTTCTAACTGTAACATCCCTGAAACCTATTGTTTTTTCAGTGAAATTCAAAGGTTTTTTAAATTCTAATTTCTAACTATAGCGTCCCTGAAACCTATGGTTTTTTCAGTGAATTTAACAAAAATTTGAAATGCTAATTTCTAACTATAATGTCCCAAAAATACTTTTTCTTAATTTTTAAAATTTTATAAAAATAATGTGATGTTTTCTCTTTTCTAAAATATGAATTTATATATATATATTTTTTTAAGTGGATTCACATACCGATCGTGTACCAGTCACGGTGGGTGCGCGAATTCAAGAATTTTGCTGCCATATTGGTTAAGTCGTGTATGATGCGCGTTCGGTATGCGAATGGTGTGCGGTTCTCGGCCCCGCGTAACGTCACATACGTTTTTCCGGGGGTCGCGCCAGGTGCGCGAATCCACCGCAAATTTTTAAGTTTTAAAAGTATATGTGTATAACTTTAATATGTATATTATACCAAGAGATTATTTAACATAATTGTAAATATCATATATTTGTAAATGTAATAAAGATATATTATTGTTAAATATAGTTTTCGGAAATCGGGTCCGGTGCGCGAATCCCATGTGACTTTAAAAGAAACAATTTCATTGGTTGAGAAGCTTTTGATTCCAGAACTTGAAGGACCCCACCCATTTTTTTCATTCTTTCAAGTGCATCTCAGGAGACACACCTGTTGTGTTTTGCTCTTCTTCTTTGGTGATTTTTTTTTCATCAGAAAATGGCTGCTTCCAATCCATCACAGCAGCTTCAACCTGAAGAAGAAGAAGACTTGGAAGAAACAGTGAAGGTGAGATACGAGAGTATCGTTTGGGCTTTCTTCTCCATACCACCTGGGGAGAAAAAGGTAAATGCATGAAAAGTTATGTGCACCATATGTGACAAGGTCCTCTCACGAGGATGTGAGAAAAAGTATTCCTGCGGCACGTCATCCATGCTCAAGCATTTACAAACAATGCACCCACGGCGTCTCATGAGGGAACAGCAGCGACGAGACCAACAGAAGCAGGCAAGTCAGGACAACGCTGCTGGACCTAACACTTCATCTAGTACCACAGCAGCTACAACACCAAACATCATACCTGAATTTGCCAGAGTGGAGCAGCATTGCGTAAAATGCAAAAAAAATGTATGTTTTGGCGAACATTCAGTGGATGCCATCGAGGTTGCCATTAAAAACCACCACTGTTAATTTTTTTTTTTATGCAATGACTCTGTAATTGCATAATGTTTTGAAAGTTTTCACCGTTCGTTCTGTTTATTTTTTCATTTAAAAAAAAAAAAAACACCCAAAAAATACAAAAAAGTAAAAAAAAACACAAAAAATAAAACAAAAAAAGGAGAAAAAATGATTCTTTTTAGAACCGCCTATTTGGTTAAAAATAGACAAATTTGTAAGTGTTGTATGAATTGTGGCAAGTGTAATATATGGAGAAGTGTATGGGTAGTGAATGTGTGATTGTATGAGTGCATGTGTAGTGCGTGCGTGATTGCAGAAGTGCATGTGTACTACCTGACTGATTGCATGAGTACATGAGTAATGCCTAGGTGATTGTAAGAGTGCATGGGTAGTTGCTGAATAATTGCATGAGTGTAGGGGTAATGTTTAGCTGATTGCATGACTGTAGTGGTAGTGCCTGGGTGATTGTAAAAGTGTATAACTAGTGCCTGGATTATTTTTTAAGTGCATGGGTACTGGCTGGATGATTGGAGGAGTGCATGGATAGTGCCTGGATGATTGCAGCAGTGCAAGAGTAATGCCTGGGTTATTCTATGAGTGCATAGCTAGTGCCTGGGTGATTGCAGGAGTGCAAGAGTAATGTCTGGGTGGTTGCATGAGTGAAGTGGTAGCTCCTGGGTGATTGCAGGAGTACATAAGTAGTGCCTGGGTTATTGGAGGAGTGCAAGTGTAGTACCTGGGTGATTGGAACAGTGCATAGCTAATGCATTGGTAATTCCATGAGTGCAGGGGTAATGTTTAGGGGATTAGAGGAGTGCATAGGTAATGCTTGGGTAATTGCATGAGTGTAGGGGTAATGTTTACCTGATTGCATGAGTGTAGAGGTAGTGCCTGGGTGATTTTATAAGTGCATGTGTACTGCCTGAGTGATTGAATGAGTGCATGTTTAATGACTAAGTGATTGCATGAGTGCAGGGGTAATGTCCAGGTGGTTACATGAGTGTAGTGGTAGTACCTGGATGATTGGAATAGTGCATAGGTACTGTCTGAGTGATTTTATAAGTGCATGCCACTGGCTGAGTGATTAGAGGAGTGCATAGATACTGCCTGGGTGATTGAAAGAGTGCAAGGGTAGAGTCTGAGTGATTTCATGAGTGCAGGGGTAATGTTTAGGGGATTGGAGAAGTGTATAGGTAATACCTGGGTGATTGGAAGAGTGTACGGGTAATGTCTAGCTGATTGCATGAGTGTACAGATAGTGCCTGGGTGATTGGAGGAGTACATAGGTAGTGTCTGGGTGATATTATAAGTGTAAGGGTACTGGCTAGGTGATTGGATTAATGCATGGATAGTGCGTGGGTGATTGGAGGAGTGTGGGAATAGTGCCTAACTGTATAGATGAGTGCATGGGTAGTGTTTGAAAAAATGGATGAGTGCAGTAAAAGTGACTGTAAACATTAGTTCACATTATCATGCTTATTACATTATTTCATCTTACCTTTTTTATTAAAGAAGATACAAAACTCAGTGGAACTATTTTACAGTAGTTTTGTTGTAAACTGAATTTAAAATCTTTTCAAACTTTACCATTACCTTCTGTAAAAAAAAGAAGAAAAACTGTTATTGCATATAATATTATTGTTTTAAAAACACAACATAGTTTTAGAATTACATAACATATTCTGTTTCCCTTTTTTGCTGTTCTCAGATTCTCATTTCAATGTAGATCATCATACAACAGCGGGGAATAAAAAACAATCAATCTGATTGTAAAAGAAAAAACAAATCTGTGTTGAAAATATTTACAACAAGTGCAACTATCTGTTTACCTATCTACAGTTTCTAAATTACATTATTCAACTACATTAAATCTTTTATTTCTCTCAAGTACATTTTGTAAAATATACACTCTCATTTACATCGCGTATAATATAAAGATCAAATATATAAACTACTTCATTCAAACACAATTTTGCAAATGCAATAAGAATTAGCACAAACAATAATCCAAACAGTAATTGTTCACATCTTCCCAATAGGCTGAATAATGTTTCCAAATCCATTGCATTGAAAATATCCAAAATAAACTCGTTAATTTGTGTTCACATCTTCCCAATAGGTCGAATGATGTTTTCAAAACTTTCGCATCAAAGATATCAGATATGAATTTGGTAATTTGTAAGGCAACCTACATTTAAAATCCAAATGGGCATCATTGCAATGTGTCCATCCTTTATTGCACTTTAAATACACAGTATTGTGTCCAGATGTTGTAGTAGGTCCATCATGAAAAATAATAGCCACTACTTTCAAAGTTCTTCCTGAAATTGATACTTGACTTGCCACAAAATTTTTAATTTTGGTTTCCAATTTTCTTCCATCTGCTCTACAACGTTGTAGCATTAAAATGACATATCGTCCAAATCTTTCTATAAATAATGTTGACAATATTTCTGATTTACAATGAGAACATTTCATATCTTGATCATGTAGACAAAAACGAAATTTCAAAAAAC
Organism: Calotriton arnoldi; assembly: GCA_963921515.1. NCBI lineage: Eukaryota > Metazoa > Chordata > Amphibia > Caudata > Salamandridae > Calotriton > Calotriton arnoldi. The sequence continues at coordinate 4,669 of CAWUFW010016935.1, read as the reverse complement.
GCCACCAACTTTCAAAATATCACCACGGAGATTACATCAAAACTGACAATTGTGCCAGAATACTCCACCAAAGGAAGGCAGGATATATTGAACCGAGGGAACCTGCAAAAGTTGCTTAAAGAGATTCTAGAACTAAAGGGAATATCACCACAAGATCTTTTGGCCGTGGAATTCCAGCATATAGCATCCACCCCAGACACTGAAGAGTCCTTGACTACTTGGTCCTCAAAGTAACTAGTCGACAGGATATATGCAACCAGAACAACGCTTGAAGCCTGGGGAATCACGTTGAGGCCCCACAAATGCCCAAAGTACCCATACCCCCTTCTAAATAGCACCATAAGTCAAAAAATGGAAAATATAATCGGGAAATGTCAAAAAATATGTCTACGCGGCGCCCGAACCACCACCCCACCAAAGCAAACCAACTCAATCCAGGTCAATGTAACAGCAAGTCCACTAAACTTTGAACGCCAAACAGGTAACAGCTTGGACTGGTCCTGGGTGCCATAGGCACTGAGTAATAAGCGTACCTGATGAAAACCTAAGGTCAAGTTCAGACGACACGAGGTGGGGGCAGCTGGCCAGAACAATGGGTACGAACTTAAGAAAGGCCCTAGGAACAACCATGACTCTGGAGAATCGAACCAGGACATAATTAAGATTTGCTCATGGAACGTCCATGGGTTTAGAGATATGGGCCAAGACCATCAAACTCTGTCTTTTTTTCAAAAACAAGACCTAATCTTGCTTCAAGAAACATGGAACATGAACCCAGTTCCAATTCCGGGTTACATAGAACACCATATTTTTGCAGAAAGATTTTCAATCTTTGGACACCCAAGAGGAGGTCTATCATTCTACGCAACACTGAAACATTGATGGCTAATAGAAGAATTAGATGCCGGGGAAAACTGGTTGCAAGTTTTAAAACTTACCGGTAAGCTTCATTTTAACAAATCAAGCTGGCAACTAATATTAGTCAACGTCTATATACACCCCGAGAAAAGGACGCAGAAGGAAACATTTTCAACATTAATGAACCTGATTAACGTGCTGCAAAGATCGCATGAACAAAGCTTCTTGATCATCTCAGGAGATTTCAATAACAACCTCATAAATAAAAAACCGAACAAAAGAAAGAGGCAGGAGGACCGGGGTTTCCAATTAATAACGCGTGAGTTGGAAATCCACGGTCTGACCATCTTGAACGGTAACGTAACCGGAGATAGACCAGCAGCTATAACATATTTGAGCGGAAAATGTCAATCAACTATTGACTTCACCATTACCAGCAGTAACCTTGTCCCAACCATAGATTCATTTCAAGTCTGCCCACGCATAGAAAGCGATCACTTCCCTCACACCACGAATATCAATATCACACTGGCTCAGGTCCAAAAAATAAAATCTCTACTACAACACCCACAAAAGTTCAACCTTCAGAAATTGAAGTGGCGAGGACCGGACATGAAGATCATAATGGATACACTCAAGGACTACACAAGCCAAATAGGGACGCAGATAGAAGAGGACAGAGTAAAAAGCTGGGAACATTTGGGCCTCGTTCTCATTCATAAATTCCCAGCGACTTACGGAAGTCATAAGAAAATAGAAACCAGGAGGGAGCCATGGTTCAATACTGAACTGTGAGACCAAAAGAGAAGGATCGCAAGAGAGGTGCGATTACAAGCCATGGCGGCGAGAATGGGAAGAAAAATAGACAATGGCAAACTGAAGGAAATGCGGAATAATTACAAGAAGAAGTTAAGGGAAGCAAAAACAGAGTATAAAGAAACAATCTGGAAAAAACTACTGTGGGTAAGTAAACTGCCAAATAGCAGGGAATTCTGGGGCATCATAAATAACTTGGCAAAGGGTTCAAGACTCCAACAAGAAGCAGGAATTGGTGAAGAGATCTGGATACAACATGTACAAAACATGTATAAGAGCTTGGAGCATGAAAAGCGCGCCACAGTGACGACGGCTTTAGAAACACCCCAAGAACAGTGGCTCGAAGTAGAAAAAATCACTACCCAGCCCCAGGTACAATGTAATGAATCAGGACTAGAAACAAGCAGCAACGAAGTAAATAACCTAACTGACACTAAACAATTAAGAGGAATAATAAAAAAACTTAAAACGGAGGGGGCAGCGGGTCCAAACGGGCTTCCCAATGCGCTTTTTAAACACGATCCAGATTTTTGGGCAGATTATCTTATGCCCCTTTTTGACCACATTTACAGCCAGAACAAGATCCCCATATCCTGGAAAGGGAACATATTTCATCCAATATTCAAAGAAGGAAACTACAGCAAGCCTGAAAACTACAGATTGATATCCTTGATCGACGTAGAGGCTAAACTTTACGCATCATGCCTCCTAGCATATCTTCGAGATTGGATAGATGAAAAGAGCATAATCCCTAAGTTCCAAACGGGCTTTAGGCCAGGGATGGGTACTACAACAAATCTGGCTATTCTGGCACTTTTAACTGAAAAAGCAGCAAAAAGGAAAACTCGACTGTATGCATGTTTCGTCGACCTGAAATCAGCGTTCGACAGAGTGACCAGAAACAGACTCTGGGAAAAACTAAAAACCTGGGGATTACCGAGCAAACTATTGGATGCAATAATCGCCCTACATAGTGAAACTTGGGCAAGAGTGAAACTAGGCGACGGGAGTAGTGCAACCGCCAGTATCAAAACTCAGCAAGGCCTAAAACAAGGCTGCGTTCTGGCACTGAGCCTATTTAACCTGTTCCTCGCAGACATCGTCAAATACACGCACGCAACCGATTGCCATCCGCCAAATCTGGCCAAAGAGCCAATCCCCTTCTTACAGTACGCAGACGACATCGTGGTGTTGAGCCAAAGCCCGATTGGACTACAAAGAGCCATAAACAACTTAGCAATGTACTTGGACCAGGAAAACCTAGAACTAAATAAAGAGAAAACCAAGGTTGTACGCCTAGTGGACCCCAAAAAAACAAAGTTCAAATGGCTCATAAAAGGGGCACTAGTAGATGAGCAAGCGTCCTATAAATACCTCGGCATAAAACTGGGGCGGGGAACGACATACAAGGAACATAAAATGGACCTAAGAGCTAAATCCCAATCGCTAATCTTTGCATACAGATTACTGAACAAAAAATTGGGCTGCCCGGACTATAACCACCTCTTAAAAGTGATGGCAGCTCAAACCCTCCCCACCTTGTCATATGGCCTAGTTACTTGGTGCGGAAAGGAGGCTGAACTATTAAATGAGCTCCAGATGAAGGTTTACAAGGCCATTTTCAACTTACCAAAGTCCGACTCCCCAGCCCAGGTTCGGCTGGAATTCGGCCTCCAGAATCAGAGATTCCGGGGTATGAATTGCTTTGTGATGCTATGCCATAAATTTCCGAGCCTGGCTCATTGAACAGTCTATGCTGGGAAGAGATTAAAAACCAGATGGATCAAGAAACATCCAATTCATGGGGAGCGTACTTGAGAAAATCTTTGGCTGAACTTGAAATACAATCAGCATGGGACAGCATGGTAAATCAGGCAATCTTCAGTAAATCTGGTAATGATGCAGCAAAGAAGAAATCTCTTTTGGAAGATAAAAAAGCAATGTCCAAACGTTGTCACGGCTGGACAGTGATAAATTCTTATACATCTATAAAGCCTCAAGCTTACCTAGCAGCCCATTTCAGTGTTGAGTTAAAAAAGAGCTTTATTCATTACCGGTTGGGTATGCACGATTCGAAGGATCTACAGCCATGATGGAAAAGTAAAGAACAAGCAGCGCACTGTCGATTATGTGGCTTCTCTAATGAAACATTAACTCACTTGCTATGTGCATGCCCTGCAGTTAAGGAGTTGAGGAAACTGCTTTTAAAACCCATTTTTAATGAATTGAACATTCGCACATGCAGGCAAGCCGTGATACGCTGGATGGAAGGTTCTTCTATAATCCTGTCCTGCCGGGGTGTAAAATATTTTGCAGAATTAAGGAAACTTTTACGGCAAGCTGACTTAGAGGAAAATAAAAAGTAAGAACAATGCCGGCATGGGTAATAGCTCAATCACTGCAGCACCTCACAAGCCCACGTAACAAGTTGGCCAAAGGTTCAACCCATAACGGGTCAAATTGAACAGTAGGATTTTTGAAGATTGATTGAAATTTTAATGTAAAGCATTGCATTTCTCATTTTAAATTCTTTACTTACAATCAGAGACTAGTACCACTGCGGTTAGCTCCTATTATAAAGCCGCTGTTTTTCTAGGCACATTTGCACTTTAATACGGTAAGATTGACTTAACATCCTTTGATTAACTCTGCCGCTCGAGTTTCCTCAAACAGTGAATGCAGACGGCTTCTGTTTCTGAATCCTCATAATGGTATTTCTCACTCTGTAGACCATTCGCGTTTGTCTAGGAAACATCACAATCATTTACACTAAAAGAATACATGCCTGTGGCTTAGCACTTGCACTTTAGTTAACATCTTATGTGCATCATCAATGCTGTTCGGACTTTAATAACCGTATGTTCTTTTGTTATTGGGTTGCGACCTTGATTTGGCGCCTTTTCTGTTTGTGTATGTTATGACATTTTTTATATTTCGTGAATTGTAACGATTTTAAATAATCACATACAATAAACTAAACTCTGAGACATATCTT